>CAKAKQ010013524.1:0-15411 GCA_916700675.1 Helicolenus avius | reverse complement strand
CAGTTATAACTGTTCAAAACTGGACTGTGAGTGGCAGCGGATAGTCGACTTCATCCACCCGTACAGACGTAACAGAGGGGATGAGTTTCTAAACAGGAGGTTGTGTGTTCAGACGTCATAAGCCGACTATCATCGGGAAGTTTAGTGTGTGCACTTTCATGTAAAAAATAAATATATCTAGAGAAAATAACATGTCACTTGCAGCCTCTGCCTGAACCCTGAATCCCTTTCTTCACATATGCCAATTGTTGATTCCTCGGAATTAAACATGAACTACTTTTAGGGAAACTTAGGTCAGTTTTAATATTGTGCTAAATTTGTACGGCCTTTATGGTATTATGTACTTCTGAATATATGGTTAATATGGTATAAGATATTCCTTTATTAGTCCCGCAGTGGGGAAATTTGCAGTGTATATCAGCAAAGGGGATAGTGCAAAAAACAAGATACATCAGCTAACACAATAAAAAAAGAGATAAACAAAGTGAAACAAATATGAACCATTTAAATTGAAGGAAGTATAAAAATAGGAGCAGTATATACAGTATTGTAAAAATTGCACAAGTGGAAAATGATATTGCACAGTGAGAATTAAATGAATTTCCACCTGAAAATATTGCACAGTATGAATTACACCTGAGAAGTAATAATGATAATGATATTGCACATGTCATTATACAGTATAGTGCAGTTATTGTCAGTTTTTGGTGTGTAATTATAAGTGTAAGTTGTCTACTAGGTGTGCTTTTCTTTATATAAGTGAACATCTACCTCAGGCTAATGAGGTGAAGTGAAATGTCTCTATGCTATATGACCAGTATATAAACAGTAGTGTGAACAAATAGGACTACAATCTTTACTGAAACTTCCAGTCCTCCACAGTTAAAGTCAAATGATGAGGATAAACTGTATCCCATGAATCATAAAATAATGAGACAATCAGATAATACAAGTGTGAAAAGGCAAAATAAAAGTTATTTGCATACTGCTCATTTATAGGACTTTTTAACAACTCTTACAATGCATTATTTCCTAAAACAACTACAGCTTATATGAAAAATATAAGTTGTATATGTTTTTCTACACTTTTTATTGTTAAATATTGTTCACACTTCTATTATTATTATTTGTCTATTATTTTAAGAATTTGAAAAAAGAATACCTGATGTTTTACTAAGTAGTTTATTTTATCTTTTTTATTTTTTTTATAAGACTGAACCCACTGGGCTTATCTGAAGCCTCCACCTAGAGACAAGATTAATATAAAGAAATAATATGACTACATAATATTTTTTTTATTTGAAGCCCCTATATCTCTCTTAATTTCAGCAAATAACAAATATCTTTTCAATAAATATTTCTTTACTCTGTCTATTATTTTAAGAATTTAAAGAAAAGAATACCTGATGTTTTACTAAGTAGTTTATTTTATCTTGGTTTTTTTTGTTTATTTATTTTGCACAATTTAAGACTATACAACTTAACAAATAAATAAATGAATAATATAAAGTGCAGGAAGAGGCAAACAGTTATTTATTATTTGTATTATTATACAATAGTTATTTAATTGATACCTTTATCTATTTTCAGCATAAATAACCAATATCTTTTCCTGCACTGCAGATGTTAAATTGGCTGTCAATCACATGAAGGAGGCGGGCTCTTTTGTTTGAAGACGGCCTCTCATTGGATGATACGCGTTACTGGGAAACGCCTTAAAAACGTATCTTTCCTGTGATTGGCCAGGATTGAGATTATTTTAAGAATTTGAAGAAAAAAAATATCTGATCTTCCACAAAGTAGTTATTTAATTAATGCCTTTATATCTCTTAATTTAAGCAAAATAACCAATATCTTTGATGTTAAATTGTCTGTCAATCACATAAAGGGGGCGGGCCTTCTTGCTTGAAGACGGCCTCTCATTGGATGATACGCATTACTGGAAACGCCTTAAACAACGTATCTCTCCTGTGATTGGCCAGGATTGACATGGCAACAAACTACACGACCAATCAAAATTGGCGATTCTTCTCGTCCCCAAAAGGCAGCAGCAAGCAGCAGCAAGCTCTCGAGCTCTCTACAGGCAGCGAGTAGCGGATTGATATGTGTGTTTTTGTGCGGTCATCTTTCTGCTTTTAGCTCTCCTCCTGATACCTCACCGTGTTATCTTTTCTACATCTGTCTTTTTGTTTCTTCTTTGGTTTAGTCACACAACAATATAAAACTGAAGTTGCTTTGCTAAAGGTAAGGCTTTTAAAGATTTATTTTCTTCCTCCCTTTTGTAAAAAAAAAAAAAAAAAAAAAAAAAAACCTGCACCGGCTCATCCAAAATGGCGTCTGAAGCTAAGACACCAACGGTTTAAAACAGAAGCTAACCGTTAGAATATGGAACGTCAGTTAGCTTAGCAACCGGGAAGTTAGCCTAGCTTAGCTTAGCTTAGCTTTGCTTAGCTTAGCTTAGCTCAGCTGATTTAAAATGGCGTCGTCGCCTAGCTACTCTTACAACTAGTATTTTATAGATTGCAAAAAAAAAACATCAGGTATTTTCATATAAATAGCATTGAATTTGTCTGTAAAAGACAAAACTTACTACTTTCTTTTGGGTCGAGTAAACAAATTCTTCTATTGTTTTTTTTTTACTTCTGTTATTATGAGTTCTACAGTATTGTTGTTATACTATACATGGTTATACAAAAGTTTGTCCACTACTTTAAAGTCAAAACTGCTCCACCAAATTGATTGTAGGTCAAAACCCCTTGAGAAACTCTATGTATCAGCCTATTATAATAACATATTAAGGCTGGCTAAAACACCATCACCATGTTTTGAACAGTGAATATCAATTGTTGTTGTCACCTTACAGGGTTTAATAGGGTTATACTGAAGCACTCTTTAGTGCACCACTCAATCCTAAAAAACTAAATATGGAGCCTAATAATCCCAGAACAAATGTACGTTAAAGGGCCCTGAATATCGTTTTAACTGTGATTGTAATGTTTAAATGTACAGTATGTATGCTTGTTTCTTGTCTTTGTCCTGTCTGTGATGTTGCAAATGGAAAGCTGCTGTGACGCAAAACAAATTTCAGACCCGTCTGACAATAACAGTAAATAAGACGGTAGTAATGCATCAGATGTCATGTTGGTGTGCCGTTATCTTGCACGGGATTTTAGGCCAGTACCACATAAAAAAAACTGGCCTTTAAATCCTTAATATAGTCTCTCTGCCATAATGCTATACAAGCCTGCACAGCCGAGTGGAAACATTAGCAGCTAACCACGCTGCCCTGCCCCAATATCACTGCATCATGGTGCAGCGTTAGGATTGCATGCTAGCTAGTCCTGTTTTCGGTCTAAATAGGAAGACATAATGTACACAGTGCATCTCGGATGAGACAGTAACACTAACGTTGTTATAATGTAGATGATTGTTTTGCATTCCGGCAATATTTGCATCTGTTTATATCATGTCGTTTTTTGTTTATAGCTTATTTTGTATATTGTATATTGGTAGAATTTCAATTTATTTTTTATTCTTATTTTATTCTACCTTTTTTTTTAGAATTAAAAAAAAATTCGACCAATATGCAATAAACAATGTAAGCTATAAACAAAAATAAAGATGAACATGATATAAAACAGAAGGTTACACAACTGTACACATCTCGGATGAGACACTAACGTTGTTATAATGTAACATGTATCTTCACATTGCCAGGTGTAAGAGGTATACACTAGGAATTTGCTTTGGTTTTGTTGGTGCAAATAAGCAGTATAATAACAAAAGAATAGATAAAAACGTTAGAATAACATAAGAATAAAAAAAAAATGGAATTTCTTTCAATATACAAAATAAGCTATTGAACAAGCGATAATTTAAATAACAATAAATAAATCTTAATGCCATTACATTGTAACTGCAATTTAAAGCATAAACAATAATCTGGATAATACAAATTCCGTAATAGTTATCACTTATTATTTAAAAAAAATATCTAAATTATAGGGAAATAATCTACATGGATTGGATGGATTGAAATTCTACCAATAAACAATGTAAGCTATAACATGATATAAAACATAAGATTACACAACCGTACACATCTCGGATGAGACAGTGCCATTGTTATAATGTAATAATCTATGAGGACTTTAAGAGCTTTAAACATGCACTATATCTGCAACCATCTTGGACTCTAACCACTGACACACTATACATCCTATATACCACTTTCTTTACACAATACATCCTATATACACTTTCTTTACACTATACTTCCTATATACCACTTTATAGACTGCACATATGTACATATTGCATTTATTTATTGTACATATTACATTTATTTATTACACATAATACATTTATTTATTGTACATATTACATTTATTTATTATACATACTACATTTATTTATTGTACATATTACATTTATTTATTGTACATATTACATTTATTTATTGTACATATTACATTTATTTATTGTACATACTACATTTATTTATTGTACAAACTACATTTATTTATTGTACATATTACATGTATTGTACATACATTTATTTGTTGTACATATTACATGTATTGTACATACATTTATTTGTTGTACATACTACATTTATTTATTGTACATATTACATTTATTTGTTGTACATACTACATTTATTTATTGTACATATTACATTTATTTGTTGTACATACTACATTTATTTGTTGTACATATTACATTTATTTATTGTACATATTACATTTATTTGTTGTACATACTACATTTATTTGTTGTACATATTACATTTATTTATTGTACATACATTTATTTGTTGTACATACTACATTTATTTATTGTACATATTACATTTATTTGTTGTACATACTACATTTATTTGTTGTACATATTACATTTATTTATTGTACATACATTTATTTGTTGTACATACTACATTTATTTATTGTACATATTACATTTATTTGTTGTACATACTACATTTATTTGTTGTACATATTACATTTATTTATTGTACATACATTTATTTGTTGTACATACTACATTTATTTATTGTACATATTACATTTATTTGTTGTACATACTACATTTATTTGTTGTACATATTACATTTATTTATTGTACATACATTTATTTGTTGTACATACTACATTTATTTATTGTACATATTACATTTATTTGTTGTACATACTACATTTATTTGTTGTACATATTACATTTATTTATTGTACATACATTTATTTGTTGTACATACTACATTTATTTATTGTACATATTACATTTATTTGTTGTACATACTACATTTATTTGTTGTACATATTACATTTATTTATTGTACATACATTTATTTGTTGTACATACTACATTTATTTATTGTACATATTACATTTATTTGTTGTACATACTACATTTATTTGTTGTACATATTACATTTATTTATTGTACATACATTTATTTGTTGTACATACTACATTTATTTATTGTACATATTACATTTATTTGTTGTACATACTACATTTATTTGTTGTACATATTACATTTATTTATTGTACATACATTTATTTGTTGTACATACTACATTTATTTATTGTACATATTACATTTATTTATTGTACATATTACATTTATTTATTGACGGACTGCACACACTATTCTCACCCATTCACTCTGTATCTTTTATATCTCTATTATTGTTTTTATCATCTTTGTATACTTTTACCTCTCCTGTGTTTCACTCTGTTTGCTGATGTTGCTGCTTTGACACCTGAATTTCCCTCCGGGGATTAATAAAGGTTCATCTTATCTTATCTTATGTAACTGATATATCTTCACATAAAGGTTACACAACCGTCTGAACCATTTGTAAATAATTTAAATCAATTGTACTCAGACGTAGTAAACATCTGATCAATGTTGTGACGTAGTAGTGATTTAGCAACCTAACCATCGATTAATAGAATAGAATAGAAAGCTTTATTGTCATCGTATTAAATACAACGAGATTCACAGTTGCCTCTTCTGGTCAGTGCTTTAAAACAAATACTTGACAAGACTAAACGAGGCAGATAAAACATATAACAGTTATAAAGCAAATAAAACAGGTGAAGTAGATGTAATAAATAAATATAAACATAAGTGTTACACTAGAAGTATAACATATAAAAATAGATGTAATGTAAACAGAGGTAATTGCACTTGTAAAATAGGGTAGAGTAGATGTAATAAATAAAATAAATAATGTTAGCTGTTAGCCGGTTAGCTGATGCACCCTTGCTTTGTGCAGAGCACATAGAAATGTTTTGCTATGTGTTGTCATTGTGCCAAGCAGGCTCATCAATGCTCAACTACTAATTTGTGGTGTGTAACAGATTCTGTTTACAATCAGTACGTGGGTTGATAATTAGATTTGTCATTAGTGGTGTTACAGGCCTATAACAAAGCTCTGGCTACTGAGCTGTTTATCAAGCTAGTCCTTAGATAAATGCTGGATGCCTCATCGTGCCCTGTGTAATAATAATAGTTAATGATGTAGCCTTATGAATATGCATTGTTTTCCCCACAACCCCCCATGCGGTTACTAATTGCACTCCCTTTTTCCTCTCTTCCTCAGCACCGTTTTCCCCATCCCCTCCTATTATTCTTATTCTTTTGAGTATTCATCATTGTCAAGCCGCCAAAGTGGAGAGTGTGATTGCAGAAGGGGGTGCTTCTCGTTTCAGGTAATATAAACCAAAAGCTTGGAACAGAAAATAACAAGGAAATCCTTTTTATTTCTTTATTCCATGATTAGCACTCTGCTAGCTTTTTGGGCAGGAACTTCCGGCCTTGAGAACAAAGCAGGATGTAGGAAGGCTCAAAATGGCTGTCAGACACTTCTCTTTGGGAAAGCTTTTTGAAAAGGGGGCTAGGTAGACATAATGAGCCATAGAAGGATTTATGTCCTGTTGTTTGACTATTGGTGGTGGCACCCTGTTTAACAGTATAGAGTCACTGTCACACAATATCACACACCCTGGATTACGTTTTAAAATGACTAGATTGATGCTTGAAATGCTCTGGGATACTCTGTTAAATATTTAAATCACCTTTTATTTAAGGTTTCCGTTTTATGGTGCACCTTCTCAGTGAGGTTCAGAAATAACTATTTTCACGTTATTACGTTACGTTATCACGTTATTATTGTCATGTTATTTGACAGATGGCAAATTGGTTTACCGTAGGGCTGGGCAATATATTGATATCATGTTGATATTGTGATATGAGACTAGATATCGTCTTAGATTTTTGGATATCGTAATATGGCATAAGTGTTGTCTTTTTCTGGTTTTAAAGGCTGCATCACAGTAAAGTGATGTAATTTTCTGAACTGAACAGACTGTTCTAGCTGTTCCTTTACACACTTAGCCATTATATCCACATTACTGATGATTATCAAAAATGTCATTGTGCAAATATTTTGTGAAAGCACCAACGGTCAACCCTACAATGTTTTTGCATTATCGATATCGAGGTATTTGGTCAAAAATATCAGGATATTTGATTTTCCCCATATCACCCAGACCTAGTTGATCATTAAAATGTTTCAAAAATGCCTTGAATATAACTTCACAAGGCCTGCAGACGCCCTGAATATACAAATAATCAGTCCAAGTCACCAGCCGATATGCTGCATTGACTTGCAGTTCAATGCACTGTTGTGACAATTTGAATATTAATAGACCATGATGTCTATGTTCAAACATCAGCAGAGCAGTCGGTGTGAACAACCTGTTCTGCTTTTCCACTGCACCTGAACCCGTGCACGTCGCCTTAGCTTTTGTGCATCACATAGTATTCAGTTATCTAAGATCATTACAGAAATCTAATGGTGATTTTCGGTACTGATTACTTCTGATAATTTACACCGCATGATTTTAGGGAAAAGTTCAGCAACATAAAACTGATCGAACTTGGCAATAATTTATTTGCGAGCATTAAATCAGTAACTCTCAAACTTAGGTTGGTCAATAATACATTCTTCAAAACAATCAAACAGAAGCCACTTATACATTGCCACACTAAAAGGCAGAGTAGAAAAATACTTGTAAGTTGCATAACAGAAAACCAAATTAGTGATCAAATAATGGATTTATCTGGGGAGCAATTACCCAATGGAAATCACAGGTGCATGTGCAACATGAAAAGTGTAGCCTTAGTAACGTACAGTATATCTGTGGAAGATACAACCGACGTGCATTAATGTACACGCTATCACCTTAAGCTACATCTACACTAATTCGTTTTCCTTGTCTGGACGGAGATCGTTTTCATTTTAAAACAAAAACGTATTGGTGTGGACGTAGCCTTAGTTGTGCTGCACTATAAGTGTGTGCATTGTCATACTTGAAGCTGAATCTCTGGCTCTCCAACAACTGATCGTGACAGTCACTTCAAACTGCATCATGCAGTGTTTATTCATGAAGCTGTTATCAAGGCCCTTATTTCTAAGTTTGGACACTCAGTTTAAGTCGGTTATTGGTTTTGTGATAACTGACTGACTTGTTTTTCCTGCAGTTATAAAACTTTAATCTTCCAAAATACAGTGATCAAGTTTCAAGGATACAACCAGTTAATAGTTCAATTTATGACAAAGTATAGTGTTGTCACGATACTGGTATTTCTGTCTTTGACACAATACCTTGAAAAATATCCATATTCAATGCCATTTTCGAAACCACAGGGACAAATTGACACAACATTGAGGGTATAAGATTTTAGTTTTTTATTAAAAGATGGATAGCAGTGTGTGTGTCAAGCACGTCTGGTACCAGTCTACCATCGATATTGTGGAAAATAAGTATTAAAGCCATTTCAAATATTCAGTATTGATACTTTGATATTTTTGACAGCACTAATTCAGTACAATTAATTTGGTTTCTTATGAGATCAAGATACAGGCTCATTCCAGCTTATGCAGTGTTGCATGAACCTAATTGGTTCCCTTCCTTGTGTTTGCTTCTACAGTGCTTCTTCGGGGGGAGGAGGTGGTAGGGGCGCACCTCAGCACTATCCCAAGACTGTCGGCAACAGGTTCGTCATGTGGAATTTTTCAAGAGGACACTTGATGCGATTTAATTATTGACACTAGTAGTTCCCCCCACTGCAGAAAAAGTGGACTAGACAACAATTAAAGGACCCAAATTCCAGGAAACTTTGATTTGAATTCCCAGAAGTCCTGTAACATGATGTCAGCTGCAGATAGCACAAGCATGTTTACCAACCGGGCAGTCTGGGATTGTTTTATAACAAAGGGTTAAAAAGGAGGAAAGGCACTGGCAGCAGTGTACTCACACTTGAGTGAAATGGACAAATATTGTTTTGACGGCACAGTTATTTATCTACATCCAACCGGTGAATTTTGTAAAGTAAATAAGATGTGTTTTTTTTCTTATTGGGGCCCGTCTGTGTAAATCGGACACAAGTTGATGGACCTGGTGGTGCAGCATTTGTAGTATGAGTGTGCAGTCACTTGTAAAATAAGCATTTAAGGGATTAGGTTTTGTCCTGCTAGAACAATAACTGTATTGCAAGGGCGGTGTATTTTTCTGTACCAGCCAGGATGTCACCAGATTTTCTCTCTCTCTCTCTCGCTCTCGCTCTCTCTCTCTCTCTCTCTCTCTCTCTCTCTGTGTATTTCTGCAGCGAGTTCCTGGGGAAAACCCCAGGGCAAAGCGTTCAGAGATGGGTTCCTTCACGAAGCACTAGACGAGATGTCAACTCCAGCAACGAAAAAGAGCGACACGATGGAATCTTCAGGAAAGTGAGGGGGTAAGGTCCAAGCCCGTATGCATGAGTTAATTATCCATCCCCAGGGACTAAAAGTTATTAGTGTGGTTTGGCTTGCCAAATTTAATTCATGATTGCCAGAAGAGCTCTCCTGTAGGAAAATGCCAGTCAATTTTTGACCAATAATTTTAAAATTTGGAACAGTGTCTATAAAAAAGGTTACAGGACTTGAGGTCAGGTTGACTTAAAGGGCACATGCCGTGAAAAACTCACATTTTCAGTGCTTGTGCTCATATATTTGGTTATCTGGACTGCCGACCAGCCCACAAACTGAAATAAGACAACCCAGTCAGTTTTTTTTGGGCTGCTTAGATCAGAAAACATGTGATTCAACAAGCCATTCAGATTTAACTCCCTTTCCTATGTCACATACAGGCTCATTAGAATATACTGCCCACAGCTTGAGAACTACCTTTGCAAAGGTGCACCATATTTTTCTCACAAGCCAATCAGAGCAGACTGGGCTTTTTCAGGAGGAGGGGCTTAAACAGACCAGCGCCAGCGCCAAAGCGTTTCAGACAGAGGGTGAATACAGGTTTATTCAGACAGACAGTATGAGAAAGAAAGTGTCTTTTGAACATTGAAGCGTTAAACATGTTCTAGTAGAAACCCTAAATACAAGTATGAACCTGTAAATGAGCATGATATGTCCCAATTTAAGACATTTTCTAATTGCTGTCAGAAAATCAAAGGTCAGTTTCCCCTAGATGCTCATTTTATTCAGTCTTCCACTGAATCTATCGAAGTCAAGATCAGGAGTTTATCAGTCGCGTCTTACATGATTTTACATTTCTTCATGTAGTCCAACAGGGACATGTTGTGAGTGTTGAACTGCAGTAGTTTTGCAATCACTAAGATGGCATGTGTTTTGCTGAAGGCACATAAGCCCTGTTCCCTTCTGTCAGGTGATGTTTACAAGTACAAAATATGAAGAAATGACAGAATTCCCTTCAAGAATGTAGACTAGCTGGTGGCCAAAACAGGAGGCATACGTTAGACTCTGCAATCTGAGCTCAGAGAAATTAAGTAAACTACTGCACATGTTAAATATATGTACAATCATTTAGCCACATTTAGGTCAAATTGCTGTTTTCCTTTTGTAATATATACCAAAATAAAAAAAAAGGTAACCTCTGGATCTCCCTCCTCATCATCCAGGGCGTAATTCCTCTTGATGCTAACATGCTTTTCTAAATGCCTGATCAGAAAAGGTGTCTAACATGAACTCACACACTGCTCTCTGTAAAAAAAAAAACAGAGCCAGTAAAGAATGAGAAAGCCAACGTGCATAATGAGATTTAGTAAACAAAGCCTGTGTATTTTTAAAGCATTATTAATTGGCTCTGTTGCACTGTGTCACAGCAAACAAAGTGATATGCTGCAGCTTTCTCACAGAAGTGTGAAGGAGTGGTTAGGTGGTGAAGGATTATAAAATGGTCGATGGATCATTTTTGAAAGATTACAGCTGAGACGTAATGCAGTATGATACAATAATTGACTGACTTTGACTTAACATTAACTTAAAACAAATACCCAGCTTCAAACCAGCAGTCGTGCTGCTTGGTATCTTTAATGCTCCTGTCAGACTGATGCAGTGACCATGAACAAACCTGTGTTTTTCATGGGCACGACGAAGGAAACATAGGTTGCATTAACTTAAAAGTAGAGCAAAGAGAAATAGTTCAGTTGCTCCACTTTGCCTGCAGCTTTACATAGAATCTCCAGAGTAAGCACTTAAGTGCTAAGATTGACTGTGCTTTATGCAAAACTTGTCTGTTTACTACTGTTTGTGACGTCAAATCTTTACACACCAGAAAAGGCATACTTGTCTACTAGCGATGGGAAATCATCGCCTATTTTTAGCGTGTTTTCCTGCGTTTAAAGAACACGAATATATGCGCTAATTTTGGTGGAAAAAGGGGTGTTGGTGCATGTCTTAAAAGTCATTGAGTGTCAGCCTTCTGGTTAAGGAGGGACTGATCATAAACCCAGTTGAGGGAATTGAGGGAGGGCAACTGGGCAAGTTTTTATTTTTTTTTTAAGTCAGGATGGAGTTTCTTTTGCTGAGGTTGTCCTGTGGCACACCGCCACATGCAACTAGGCATACGGGAAAACCTTCTTGATAACAGTATGTCATGACAACAACTCGATCTTGCATAATCGTACTGACTTCCTTATCTTTATCTCGCCACCTCTCCATTCCCCTCTTGTTTTTACTTTTCTAGCATACTCAACAAACTCACGCCTGAGAAGTTTGACAAGCTATGCCTTGAGCTCCTGAACGTGGGCGTAGATTCAAAACTCGTCCTTAAAGGAATCATCTTGCTGGTAAGAGAACATTTTTATTCTTAAGTCCTCCGCTAAATGGAAATGTGTTCATCCACTCTTGGCAGGCTGCTCTGAGTGACTCATTCTCATCCACGTTTTAATGACCTGAGTGGTCCCTCTCTGGTTCCTCCCCTCTCTCTCCTCCCTCCCTCGCCGGGGTTCAGATTGTAGACAAAGCCCTAGAAGAGCCGAAGTATAGCTCGCTCTATGCTCAGCTATGTCTGCGTTTGGCAGAGGACGCACCAAACTTTGATGGCCCTTCATCTGAGATCCAAACATCCCAAAAGCAGAGCACAGTAAGTGTGGCTGCTCACATTTTGACGCATAGTTAAATAAATGTTCAAGCCTTGAGTGCATTTGTTCTCCTCATTTATCACTACAGTCATTTCTATTCTCTGCCTCACTCTTCCTGCAATAAAAGCTGTTTTTTTTCCTCTTTATGATTATATTGCTGTCGTTATTAATACCTCCCTGCAACTCAATTGTAAAATGAAACTTTTTTTGCTACTATAGACCTTCAGAAGACTGCTGATTTCCAAACTTCAAGATGAATTTGAAAACCGCACCAGAAATGTTGAAAGTAAGTTCACGTCTTGAGAATCTTTTAGCTCATTTCACCATCGCCTGTCCACCACTAACCTCTGTTTCTCCTCTCACGTCAGTCTATGACAAACATGACAACCCTCTTACTTCTGAGGAGGAGGAGCAGCGTTCCATTGCCAAGGTCAAGATGCTTGGCAACATTAAATTCATCGGGGAACTTGGCAAACTCGACCTCATCCACGAATCTATCCTTCATAAGTGCATCAAAACAGTACGTGCACTTTCTCCCCTTTTTCGTGTGCGTTTGAAATTCACTTCCTTTGAAAATTTCGAAGGCACATCAAGGGTTCGAATCAAAAGAAATCCTGCATACCTTCATGAAAACCAGAGTCGAGTACCGTGTATGACCCCCATCTGCCTTCCTTCTCTCCTTAATCTTTTCTGAAGCTTCTGGAAAAGAAGAAGAGAGTCCAGCTCAAGGATATGGGGGAGGATCTGGAGTGCCTCTGTCAGATAATGAGAACAGTGGGGCCGAGACTCGACCATGATAAAGCAAAGGTAACTGCTCCAGGCTTTTAATGTCACCATAACCATCTGGGGAGGCTATGTATGGTGTGCGGAACATGTCAAATTCAACACGCGGGGACAATTTTTTAAAAGCTTTTTCATAACTTTTTTATAAGTGACTCAGTTATTTATGCTTTTGCATGCAGAAGTAAAACCCTAAAGTTCAAGTTTCAGTTTTATTTGTCATGTGCAACACACAGGTACAAAGGTGCAATGAAATGTTTAGGATGAGAGAACGGGTCAGCTCGGCACTAACAGCAATATATTAAAAAGATATTAAAAAAAAATTGCAATTGTTTTTCAACAATAGAATAGGAATATAATGATTAAAAGTAGAAATAAAATGTATATCTACATCAAGTGCTCTGTAAGTTGTAAACAATACAAATAATGCAAATAAATAAATACTGGATGGATATACGTGGATGACTGGATGATTATGTACAGTATGTACATGTGAATATGTACTGTATGTACACTGAGTAGGATTTATATTTACAGTGATATATATGCAAATATTACAATATGTGCACTGTAAATTATAATCTAAAAATGTGCATTAAACATTGTAAATTATAATTATAACGGCAGCATTGGATATTTGGTGTATGACTGATTGAAGTGTTCATCAGACATGACATACATCAAAAGAAATATAGTACTATAAATAATAATAAAGCCTTAGTCAATAACTTTAAATTTCTAGAAAATGGTAGGGTGGTAAACCAGACATTTTACATTCTGGTTTTGGCTGGCTAGTTTTTTTTTTTTTACTCTGCCAGCCTCTTTTCCCTGTGCCTTTGTGGTCCTGCCTGGATCGACTGTCATTTCAGGTCATGGTCTAAGCTCACCTAAAGCCCCACTTGGCTCACAGCCAGTGTTAAATCCTGCTGCCGTACTGTACATACAAACTCTGCCTGTCCTCTCACCCCCTGCCTCCTCTCTCTCTCTCTCCATCCTTTTCTCCAGTCTTTAATGGATCAGTATTTTGGCCGTATGCGATCCTTAATGAACAACAAGGAGTTGCCCGCTAGGATCCGCTTCTTGCTGCAAGACACAGTGGAACTTCGAGAAAACAACTGGGTCCCCCGCAAGGCTTTCATCGACAACGGACCAAAGACGATTCACCAGATCCGTCAGGATGCAGTGAAAGTGAGTGCGGTGAGAAATGATGGTGCTCATTGTTCAGATCGCCCACATTTTGGCATGATTAATAGTTAATGTCCAACATAAGAGGCTGAGGTGTGAAAGGGCTCTATGAATAAACTTGTACCATTAAAACCCTCTCTCCCAAACAAAGAACCAGTTTCTGCACATCAGCAGGCAACCTATTGTGAGGAGTGTGAGTCAGCAGGACATTGTCCTGATGATACAATATGCACAGGATGTAATTAAGTTTCTGGCTTGATAACAATCATGTAGTTTGGTATGGAGTGTGGAACTCCCTCGAGTTAAAATTAGAAATTCTTGTCGAGCTCTGGGTTGAACTTGTAATCATGTTATTGGACAACTTAATGATCTCTTTCCTGTGTGTTCCTGTAGGATTTGGGTGTTTTCATCCCAGCACCCATGTCTCAGGGGATGAGGATGGACTTCTTCCTGGAAAGCCCCTTCATGCCCAACAGAATGAAACTGGACAGGGAGACTCTCGGGGGATTGGCCGATATGTTTGGGCAGATGCCAGGTATGGGCTTTATTCCTCGCGGTCTCGACCTGCGTAGCCACGTGTCGTCATGTTTTAATTTTGTTTTCATGTTGTGGATGTTAAATCTGGACTATGACTTGCCCCAAACTGCATGTGATTATCAGTAAGTGATTATGTCGTGGGTACCCATAGAACCCATTTTCATTCCCCTGTCTTGAGGTCAGAGGTCAAGGGACCCCTTTGAAAATGCCCATGCAAGTTTTTCCTCATCAAGATTTAGCACAACTAAACTAAAAGTGATTAAAAAAATAGTTTGATCTGCTTTTATGATTAGCTTGGGATGGTCATTTCATATAATACTCCAATGTTTCTCCTGATTGGACTCCGCTGTGTAAAATCTCTGCTAACATCATCTTTTTACTTTGCTTACTCAGGCGGTGGGATTGGAACTGGCCCGGGGGTTATTCAGGATAGGTACTCGCCCACTATGGGACGCCATCGCA
>CAKAKQ010013522.1:0-15899 GCA_916700675.1 Helicolenus avius | reverse complement strand
CCAACGCTGTTTACAAGACGGGCTTCACTAGATAGAACTTTGTGGTTTTGGTGTTTCCATGTAGTTTGTGTTGGAGTCTTGTCTGAATAGCGTGGCACAGGTGAACACGCATGGGACACAGATACGGATTGATTTATACGTGTAGGAAGTTACAAACAGTCCCTTTAAGCAATGCCACTTCCGTAGTTATTTTAACCCAAACCACAATCTGTTCCTAAAACTAACCAAGTGGTTTTGTTGCCTAAATACCACAGGGGTTTGTATTGTGATAAGTTAAATTGGGACAGGAACCCTGGGCCCAAACATTGTGGGTATAATGGGACATACAATACGCTGTCAACATTAAACTTATCTGCTCATGGTTTGCTATTGTGTTGTTACACACTAGTCACTTTATAAATGGCTTCCAGTCTTTTCTGCATAGTTTCTGTCTTGAAATGAATAACCAGTCACCACCCTGTCAGTCCTGTCTCAGCACACAATTACATGATTGATGTGTGTGGACAAGCGGAGAATGATGTGGAGCGCCACTTTGTCAGACACTGTCAACCACACAGAGGTGAGCTAATCTAAGAATGAGTGGGCGGGTCTTTGCCATCAAGGTTTTTCTGATATTCTAATTAAATACACAGGGAATCAATAGTAGGTCTGCTCACCACTTAGCATGCAGGAAAAGTCCAGTCCAGTGTCTCTTGAACAATCAAACCAACTGAATTGTGTAATGACTGGTACCAATAGATGGTGATTTATTTATGCGTAGACCATGAATAATGTGGTCATCATTAGTCTGCTGTTGCGTGCTGTAAGTCTAGCAGTTAGATTCCTTGCTTTTAATTGTTTCCAGTTTATTGTAGTGGAACTGGACTGACATATCTGTCGTATCTGTAGAGAACAGATTGTCAAAGCTTGAGATTGGAAGGAGAATATCTTGTAGCTGGTGGTCAAAGTAGTGAAAAGCCTCTGAAAAAGCTTCAGAAAATAATGGCCTGGGATCATGTTATCTTTTTCCTGTCTCTCTCTTGTTGTTGAGAGCAACAACAGAGGAGGTGATTACATCCAATGCAAGGCAGGCGTGCTTCCTCTGAGTGACTATAATGCTCTGCTAAAGTGACAACAACTTATGAAGTGAGATGGCAGCTCTCCAAAAAAGACACACAATAATCTCAATACTAGAGACTCAGGTTATTTTCTGTGTTATGTCTTTCGACAGACAAGCCTTCATCAAAGCACCGCGAGTGCTATCCTCCTCCTGTTAGAGAGAATAAGCAATCATCGCCAGGTGTGTAGGAGAGGTGCTAACTTCTGTTGCCGCAATGAACAATAATACAGCACACACTTTTCATCCAAAGAATACAAGCGTACATTGCACCATAACATCCAATCTCACTCTAAAAGTACAACATCTAGAGAATAAATCCTGTATAAAAAGTTCAAATATAGGCGTACAATCTAAGCAAAGTTTAAGGCCCTACAGTAGTCAGAAAAGATGGGCTCCCTCAAGATCAAGTCTCTCAAACAGCCTGGAGGAAGATCCTTGAATGAAAATTCATCATTAAATCCAAGTGATTATCCATCTATCCATCCATTATCTGTAACCAATTATCCTACTCAGGGTCGCAGGAGCAGATCCCAGCCGACTTTGGGCGAAGAGATGGTACATCCATACAGGTTGCCAGACTATCACAGGGCTGATACCCATTCGCACTAATTTAGTGTCAACAATTACCCTAACCTGCATGACCCACTAACACGGGAGAACATGCAAACTCCACACAAGCTGGATTTGAACCAGTGACCTTCTTGTTGTGAGGCGACAGTGCTAATCACCAACATGCCAAGTGATTGTGTTGTAGTTATTTGGTCCAACCAACAGAAATACCTAATTTATATGTGACTGTAGAGCTACTACAGGTGCTACTGTCTATTTTGAATGAAGGGAAGGTATGAAGGTCGAAACACTCAGAAAGAGAAAATGTCCGGTTTTCAATGTGCAGAAACCTCTACTTGGTGTGACTCAAGTCGTCGCTCTGAACTAGCTTTGCAGGCTTTGCTCCATTAGTCTATTGTATAAGATGTGGGTAGAACATAATATGAGTTCTCTGAGGAAAAGAGGCCATCATAAACCCCTGCTGACATGCTAAGCTATTTTTATTTCCCTCTCCAATTGCGCTGCTGTTCGGCACAGCGTGAGCTTTACAATCCGCTGTCTAAAAGGCATGAAAAGATGAATTATTACCACAACAATTGACAGAGTGAGACAAAGAGAGAGAGAGAGAGGACAGTTATGATTAAAAAGGGAAAATGCATTGTAGGATGTCAATAGGAATGAAGTTTGAAAAAAAAAAGAACAGATCGAGGAAAGGGACAGTTACTGAATAGTAAAAAGAATATAAGTGAGAATTGAGAAACCAAGAATATATCAGAACCAAATGACAATTCCACTTTTTTCTGCATTTTTTTTTTGTACTTTCCAAACTAATCCTTTAAAGCCTGATAGCAATCTGCACAGTAGGAAACTAAGAAAACGCTTGGATGACTGAACCAGAAGTCGTGGTTCCTCACAGTCTCACAGGGAGGTGTTTTTGCCCAGCAGGGTGAGCTGTCCCTGGGGGCAGACCTCATCTTTCAAAACTCTGCCAGATATGTTGGTGAGAGGGAGAGGATGGTGGGCGGAGGAGGTCTCCAGCTACAAAAGAGTGATGGGTGGTGTCAGAAGGGCGCAGTCAAGCACATGCAGCCGCTGGCTCTCCTGGGACATCCAATTCCCTGAGTGTCAGTGGCAAGATGTGCCTTGAATATCATCTGAAGTGATCGCCACTCACTCTATATGTTCAGGCTCCCAAGGAACCTCACTGACATAAGGAAGAACTCAGTTTAAATACTTTCAAAATAGCATTTAAAAACTGCCTGTGATGTTTCCAAATGCATCGTCGAAGGCTGAGAGGCCGCGGCACTGTTTCTTCAGCGTGACATTGGGGGTTCAAGACCAAACAGAAACACATTTCCTCCCAAGTAAACAGCCTCCCCCATCCCTTTGTCAGTTATGAATGTGGTACATGGTTCGAGGACAGCACAGAAAAGCATTCAATTTGAAAAAAAAAACGGTGTTTGCAGGATTCATCCCTGGAAAACATAATGCTTTATTTGTTCAGAATTTGGTCAAAAATGAAAACAGCTTCCAAATGTCATCTGTAAGAAGACCTTGGAAAAACGAACCTGCAGGTTAAGAGCAACTATGAGTTTAAATCATAATTTTTGGTATTTGTTAAATAGGATTTTCAAGTTCAAGTGAAGACTTATCCAACAAGTCCGTCAAATTAAACAGGACAGTTTTGTAACTACCCTTCAGAATGACACATTGAAGCATTTTCTGATCTGACACTGTTATCAGCACGACAATGTCATTTGTCAGTACTTTCCAAAACTGTTATAAATAGCTGCTGCAAGACCATTTTCTGATTTCACACAGCTTTGGTGAAGGTTTGGTTAGGTTTTGCGAAATACTGTGGTTTGGGTTTTATTCACAACTCCATTAAAGTTGTAGGACATTCATTGTCATAGTTAAAGGTATAATATGCAACAATTTCCCCCTCCAAAAAAACAATGCATAGACTGATACAAAGATAATCCCTCTCAATCATCACTTATGCCCCACTAGAGGTGTGTGGTGATGTCTGTTTCTGCAGAGACCCTGCATCCCTTTGCCTGAATTTGATCTTTTCTATTTATTGTGCTTTACTCTGGATGCTTCTGGATGTCTGTAAACAAAGCCTTTGGGCCCCACGTGGGGTTGTAACCCCCCAGCCAATAACAGCGCTCAGAGTTTGCAGTTCAGATGGTCAAATATCTTCGTCTCGCACCTTGAAGTCTGATACCAAGGCACAAGCATTTTACATGGATGGGCAAAAGTCCACCTGTAGATGCTTTGAGGGCGTATTTGACAGATGAGGACGGGTTTGTGACATTGCTATGAGTTCCCCTGTTCCTCTGTCTCTCCTCTGTTGTGTGCAGTGGCTGTTGTGTGCTGCTATCGGATGCCTCCCCGGTTACATTCAATGATTCGTCACTTGGAATATTTACGAGAAAACATGTCATTTTTGAAAAATCACTGTCTGATGCTCTTGAGTCAATTTCAAGTCAAGTCAATTTTATTTGTAAAGCCCAAAATCACAAATCACAAATTTGCCTCAGGGGGCTTTACAATCTGTACATGAGGCGACACCCTCTGTCCTATACAGTACGACCCTCTCATCGGATAAGGAAAAACTCCCCCACAAAAAAAAACTTTTATAAAATAAAAAATGGAAGAAACCTCAGGAAGAGCAACAGAGGAGGGATATCCCTTCCAGGATGGACAGACGAGCAATAGATGTCGTGTGTACAGAGTAGCAACATAATGAAAACACAACATAGACAATCCATATGAATATATGGTATGTGAGAAGGTGGATCCAGGAGGATGTCAAGCAGCTTCCCGGCATCCAAACAGATAGAGCCAGAGCAACACGGCCTCCTCTCCACGCTAAACAGATAGAGCCAGAGCAACACAACCTCCTCTCCACGCCAAATAGATAGAGCCAGAGCAACACAACCTCCTCTACACCATGGAACCTAGAGAGAGGACCAGGTTTTTGGTTTTTAGGTCACAGTTGCTTGGTAATGTAAACGTATATATCCCATGCCAATAAGCCCATGTGGACTGAATTAAATTGATAGAGAGGCTAAATCTCTTGGAGGATGGAGGTCCAGGTCCATCATGGCTTGAGTGAGTTTGTTATAATGGTATAACACTTTGATTTGTATTTTCCATGTACTGTGTGCTATATAGTTAATCCAATACAGCAGTATGTGTATGGACAGCAACATTTAAGTTCAACATAGGTATTGGATTTGCAATGTAACACTATCTCATTTGGTCAGGCAAAAGTAAAATAAAATGTCTCCTGAAATGGCAGACGGATAACATTGAGTTCTTTTTTTCTGGGCGACTGTGAATCACTCTTTCATTATTTCTAAATTGGTGGGTACTGCGTCAAGGTTGCCTTATTTATTTTTTTATCTATTTATTTATTGCTTTGTTTTTTAGCTTGTCACATACAAACCAACTCTGGCAGAGACAGCCTAGAATTTTAAAGTCGAAGTGATACCCATCTGGTGCACCTGCGAGGTGTGGATTGATCCGTTAAGTCAATGTGGCAGGTTGTGCCTGGGGATATCAGCAGAAAAAAAAAGATACACACACACATATATATACACACACACACACACACACACACACTGATCTCTAGAGGCAAACACGTTGCAAACTAAAGTGGCAATCAGGCAACGTTCATCTCTCTGCTGAAAGTTAAAGCACCATTTGAAGGAAAATTTCCTGATTAGATAATGATTTTTAGTCAAGAAATGTGATACAAAAGGTAAATTCATCCAACTGCAAATGCAGTGAGATAGTGGACATGGTGCAATTAGAGAGCAGAAGGTGGCTGGAGGGAGAGAGTTATCATGCAGAGCTTTGGCAAATACTACCACTAGAAGCTCTCCCCCCTTCCACCCACACACATGCACACACACAGATACCCACAAATTATGTTTGTTAGTGCCCTCTACATGATGAAAACCACAGATGTCTCCCATGCCCTGGTGATTGCTGTAAGTGGTCCTTTTCAAGCTGAGAAACAAATGTTGCCGGGGTCACTGAATCATGAAGGTCATGTGATGCATCATTCATTTCCTCTCCTGACCCCACTGCGGTTGACCGCAGACAACCATCTGAAAAACTCCAGCAGCGAAGAAGTGATTTTTATCGCTTTTTTAAAAAAGGCTTTTCAGCAATCTGGCAGACGTACGAGGCTGTCACTCTTTTGTCAGATTTCTACAACGACCCTCTTTCACTCCAGGCGACTGCAAGTGGACTGTCAAAAATAAATATATAAATGAAGTGATGATTTTTTTTTTTTGTCATTTTGCTACATTTAACTATAATGCTAACCGAGTGCAATCAGAGTCTGAAATGATAATTGCATGGTTCTGTTCACACTGAATATAAATCTGAATTGATGCATGATGTTCCTAAAAAAAAAAAAAAAAAAAAAAAAAGTGGTATATACTGAAATTATAACTACCAGCCCGTCTAACTGCTCAGGGCATAAAACAATGACCATTATAATATAATTAATGTTCTATACACTATGTTTATTGAATCCGTAATCTTTGCCATGGCTCTTATTCTTATCACAATAATTATAGCTTGCACAGGTACTGCGGTACTGCGGTACTGCGTACATTGACACAAGTATATGCTGTATATGGCTGTGCTGTCAAAGAGGAAACAACCATTGAAAAAGTCCAGAGAAACACTTCTGGCCCTGTCAGCTTTGAAAGCTTAGTCTTATGGGAAGACAAAAGAAGTTGACTCTGACTCACCACTGCAATAGTTTACTCAGGCTGTTCTCATCCACTGTTTGTACTTAAACCTATGGAAAGTTATGCACTATAATTAATATATAACCCATGTAATTGTGAGCCAGGACCTGCAGGGCTGCCTCTAAGGAAGTCAGAGTAAAACAGTATGTGTATGAAGGATGGATGTGTCAAACAAACACAGGACTTTCACCCTGGAGGCCTCTGTTTGTGTCCCGTGTGTTGACATTGTCTTATTTTACAGCCCAGACGCACAGCAGTTCATGAAATAGTCACAACATTGTAATGTATTGATTTGTGTACATAGACACAAATTTCAAATTTTTCTCGTGAACATCAGCACTAAATCAATTAGTACGTAATCTACGTAATTGTGAGCCAGGAAGTATAGAGAGCGTCAAATGCCATGTAGGTGGTTAAAAAAACACAGGACTTGTGTTCATGTCCTGTGTGAAACTACAAGTCAAAGTTGAGTTATTTGGCATGTAACTTCCGTACTTAAGTTACAGCCCTTCCGGAGTTATTTTAACCCAAACCCTGATCTTTTCATAAACCTTGATTTGTTGCCTAAGCCTAACCAAGTCGATCTATTCCTAAACCTAACTAAGTAGTTTTATTTTGAAAAGACTGGAGCGGAAATTGGGATATGTTGCTTTACTTGTGGTAAAAAAATAGCTTGAAACTCCCTTAATCAAGACTTTCAGACTGTTCTCATACTGTACACTGTCCATAGCTATACCTACAAAACGCGATGCACTGTAATTTGTATATAACCCACAACATCAATTCCTATGTAATCTTAATACACTGGAAGGGACAGGACAGCCATATATATCTCACACAAGATCAAACACAGTCTTCCAGCTTGCAAGATGACTCAGCCCGGTCGCCAGGACAAATTTTTTTGACATTGGGGTTTCTGCAAACCAGGGATACGTTGAATGGCAACATTTTTGCACTCTGTCAGAACAAATGACATAGTTTAAATAGCGAAAAGAGACACACATCGGGCAGGCGGGAGATGAGGTGGATGTGTCCAGCAAACACAGGGCTTTCATCCAGGAGGCCGCTGTTCATATCCCATGCACCACATTACAATCAGCTGTTTGAATGTGTCCCATGTTCACAACGTTCAGTGTCATTTTCACTGTACAAACGTAGTAATTTTAAGCCCAACCATGTAGTTCTTTCTTAAACCTAACTATAGTGGTTTTGTTGCGTTGTTACGGTAGTTATGTTACGTTAGTATAATGTTACGTTATAATTTGAACACAAATCATGATCTTTTTTCTAACTTTAACCAGGTACTTTTGTTGCCTAAGCCTAACTGATCATTTCACAACGTTAACTATGTGGCATTGTGTTTCTGCAAACGTGATACGAGGCTGATGTGAAACAGATTTTTGGTTCGGAAACATTGCCATTCAACGTATCTGTGGTTTGCAGAAACATCCAATGCCAACATTATTTCCTGGCGACTGGGTTGGATTACCCACAAGGCTCAGCAGGACAAGGTGTCGTGAAGTGAAACTGCAAAGGACTGATGATGAGTAGCTCATTACGATCGTTACCATAAGAAAATTCTAGTTTCAAAATACAATACCTCCTTATATCTATACGTACGTTGTTAGTTAGTGTATTCCAAAATTACACTTATGAGTGCTTTACTGATCTGACACCTCTGTACCGTGGTTCTTCTGGTAAAAAAGTGTGAAGTACACTGTTCTATGTAATTATAGATATGGAATTTCAATTATTGTACAGCAAAATGGCATGAAGCAAGCGGCTCTGTTCAGCTATGCACAGCCAGGGGCCCAGTGCTCCATAGCTTCATCCCAAGACAGTAATGCCTTCTTGGTTCTTAACCATTGGATTAATGACATTTTCTCTCTGGAAAGTACTTTCCTCTGCTGATTGTTCGGGGTGTTTGAATCTTCTCTCTGTACAAGTTAGAAGCAAGGAGGAAATGGGGAAACGGTGGCTATAAACGGAAAGCAGCTGTGAAGGGAATGGGCCAACAAAAGACGTCGTCCATTCATCTGTAATTGCACTTTGGCCAAACACTAAACCTCAACTTGAGGAACGAGGATTGTTTAAAATGTATGTTTTCTGTTCAAATGTATCTTTTGTCTTGAAATGTGATAAACAGATTAAGACAAGCCATACAACTCAGCTTTTTCTGAGTCAAAATCACACCAAGGATCAGATCCCTTCATTCCATTTTCACATCAACAGTAATAGGAGTCATTCATGCATTAATCACACCATTTCTAGTTTACTGCACCTCACTGTATTATGGCATTAGTCATGCTTTTCTGCTCCAATCCAGATTGTTCAGAATACTGTAGCCAGGAATTCAACTGGATACAACAAATGAGCCATATTACACATAATGGCATAACTGGCACTGATTCTGTGACAATTATAGAACTGACAAATCCTTACAGTTCGTTGGCAAATCTATCGCAGTTTTTCTTCTTCTTATATTTCTGAAATCTGTCACCCATTATCCTGATCCTGTCAGTCTATTGATCAGAACCTCTTATACAGTTGAAGGCAAAGGGTGATTGGGACCCTAGGATATGGAACCATCCTCCATATAGTTGACTTTGACAGTTCATTCTTGACCTTAGAAACAGTAGTTAGTACAAACATCTCAACTTAAGCTCCACTTACTACTTTTTTCCATTAAAACGGAGAAAGCCAAGTCAAGCTGCAGGAAATTATTATTGATTTGTATGTTAATTATGGTGCAAAATGTTGATGCACGGTGTCAGCAGCAACATTACATCATTTTATACAGACTGATCGCATACGATGTTTGTAGTTATACCTATGAAAAGTAATGCACTGTAATAAGTGTATATCCCACAAAATCAATTCATTCAATTCATGTAATAGTGAACCAGGAAGTGTAAAGAGTGTTGAATACCATGTAGGGAGGAGGTCGGGTGAATGGGTGGGTCAAAAATTACCAGACTTGTTGCCCAGGAGACCAGTGATCGTGTGAATGGGTGGGTCAAAAATTACCAGACTTGTTGATTTAATTGTCACATAACTTAAACCAATTCATGATCTTTTCCTGAGCCTAACTAAGTAGTTTTGTTGCCTAAACCTAAGGAAGTTGTTTCCTGAGAATGCAGAAGTTTGTTTTGAAAGGACTGTATGCATGGAACGAGCGGAAATTGACACGTGTTGCTGGACATTCGTCAGGAAAACAGAAAAAGGAGGAATAACTTTTATTATATTATATTTATTATATAAAATGCTCATATGTTTTAAATGTAAACTCCTTATGTGCAAAGTGTCTAGTGATTGTAGCTGTCAAACTGAGAGTGAAAAGTACAATATGTGGTGGAATAGAAATATAAAGTAGCTGAAAATAGAACCGCAAAATTGCATTTCAGAATACAGACAAGCAAAAGAGAGCCTATGGTGAAAGGACTGCAATTATAGACTGCTTTTTTAGTCTTAGCGACCACTCAAAGCGCTTTACAACACAATCCAGCATTCACCCATCCACCCACACATTCATACAAGCTACTATACATAAGGTGCCACCTGCTCATCAGGAGCGATAAACATTCACCGACACACTCGCGGGAGCAATTTGGGGTTCAGTATCTCACCCGAGGACACTTTGACATGTAGACTGCAGAGGCCAGAGGGACCACCAATCTTCGGATTAGTGGACGGCCGCTCCTCCTACCTCCTGAGCTACAGCCGCCCCTATCTCATTATATTTAGCAGGATTAGTCATGAATCTGTGGTTTTACAGATCAGGATATTATTAAGTAATTAATGGCAGATCCAATAACATTAAAAGCCCACAGAGCTTAATCAAAAGGCTGATCCTTGATGTTTCTTCTACCAACATCTGACTAGCGGTTACATTTCATTTTTCCCTTTTTTTCTGTTTTCACTATTCAGTGCAACCAATGCCAGCAGAGAAGCTTCCTTTCCGCTTGTATCAAGTTTCTAAATATATCACCCTCTACAGCTGTTGCTGTCATGAATGACCTGAAAACAGCAAAAAAAAAAAGAAAACGGGAGGTTTGACACGTGATATGTAACAGGCTTTCCTTGCCAAATCCGTCTCTGTGTTTGCCAATAAAGCAACCACGACAAATTGATCGGAGAATGAGGAACTCAGGGTGACGGCAGCTGTGGCTGAGGTATTAAAGCAGGATATCGCTGACATTCAACCTTAATTCATCCGCTGCCCTGTGACATGTCAGTCTGTGAACCGTAATTGCAGAGCAGATTATTCTAGGCATTTCATGCCGTAAAAAGTGCTTGAGATTTCTTGTGTAGAATCCTCATAATGTGTAAGGTACGAGTGACTGCACAACTCAATAATTTAAAAGTACAAGGCCATTCTCTTTAAACGGAGGAACAATACCATTGTTCCCCTCTGACACAGAATAAATATTTAACTTAGCATGTGATAAAGCTGGCTTTTGTTTAACGGTATAATTATGCAGTTGTTGAGGGATGTTGGACAGCAGTTTTAAAACATAGAGTATGTCAAGGTAGATATGGAAAAAAATCTATTAAACATATCCTGCCCATATGCCAAAATAAATCACCAACTGGTGCCGAAATTCCCATTGAATGAGGCAATCAAGGTTTGGCTCCGAAAAAGTCTCACACAGAATGCCGCAAGCAATATTTGTGTGTGTGTGGGTAAGTGTGTGTGAACGTGCATGGACCTAAATGTATGTTACACCACAGCACATACAGTGTTACTACACACACAGCTCCTCCACACACTGCCAGCGGGCATACACAATCCTTGCATTTCAAGGGCTCGACACCTGTGTTTTGCTAGAGTTGAGTCACAGCTCCACTCTAACAAGATATCCAGGACATGGAGAGGAAGGAGAGGTGTATTTCTGGATACTAAATAATGTAAAGAGGGAAGAGAAAATATTGCCTTCCAGGTCACCCACTTCGAATGTTATCACCGATTGAATCGGCGGAATCAGCGGTTATCAGCGTCATGGATATGGATTCGAAGGGGCTTGCTACACCTACTGGTAGGTTCAAAAGGCCGTTATCATCTATTCACCGATAAATATACAAAAAGACGAGTTAGGCACTGACCTTTAGTGGCCATAGTAATTATGACAAAAACGTAGTATAAAGAAGTGATAACGTCCGCACAGGGAGGCTGGTGTGGATGGGTCAAACAAACACAGGACTTTTACCCAGGAGGCCGTTGTTCGTGTCCCGTGTGAAAGTTAACTTACGTAGCATACGTAACGTAACTTAACTAAACATGCTAAATTCAAAATTCAGAGCATTAATATAGCAGCAAACAACTATTTGCTATGTAAAGATATAGAGGAGTAATGTCTACGTGAGCAGAGAATGAAGTCACTTTCCCTCTGTGCGTATTGTAATTTGAGCTTCCCTGTGCTTGTTTACGTAGCCCGTCCGACTGCGCATGCATGTTAGTGCATGTGAGTCCCTGTTAGAATGTGACATAATCCACCAAAACTAATATGTACATAAGGCTGTAATGTCCCTTAAGGGAGCTCCAAAGATCACAGGGGGTGCTCCAGGATTTGTCTGCTTTGAGCTTGTCCATATTAGATTTGCTCATGTATAACTAAAATCATAAAAACACACTTACTGGATTTGTTGCTATTAAGTAGCAAAATCTAATGAAATATTCTGCTTCAATCATTATCAGCCGCTATAAGCCTTGTAGATATGAGTCAATAGGGGCCTACTACACCCACTAGTAGGAATTATCATCTATTTACATGGTAAATCACAGAAAGAACGTATAATGGACCACGACAGCGACCTCTAGTGACTGAAGCAATTAGACGTTTTTTTTTTGCTTAAACCTAAAGAAGTTGTAGTTTTATTGCCCTAAGCCTAACTGTTCTTTTTTGCCTAAACCTAGAGAAGCCTTTTTGTTGTTTGTGTTCAGGGGGCGTTTCATTCAGTTTTACAACATGTTAGAACGTGTTACTTTTAAGTTTCACTTTCACTTTTATCATCATCAACTTTATTTATGTTGACAAAACTGATGAGTTGTATTCATTAAAGAAAGTTGATTTAATTTTAAAAAGACTGACTTCAGTATAAAAGTACGCATACAAGCATTTTCTGTTTCACTCATTGAATACTATCCAACCATTTCCGACATTGCCCAACAGTTCTCACAGGACCAAAGCAACATATGTTATGCACATGTTATTTCCTCTCGAGCTTTAACATCATCTGCTCCCTTTGGTTTATTTGAGGTGGCGTATACAGTATATTTGCTCATGGCAAATCAGCACATACTTTAACGCACAAGGACACCAGTTTCCTCTTGGGGGGGTGCTTTAGTGGCGGATTGGATCCGGAAATGTTATGTATCATCACAAAATCATCCAAAGCATGGTGTCACACGCACGCTGCTTTTGGGGGTAAGTGGGAGCTAAAAACAAGATTATGTGACAGCAGATTTATGATCATCAAAATTGGATAACTGAAGAGTGGAAATTGCTTCTCTTTACTGCAAATAACATGAATCCATGGATTTCCTCTGATGCCAACAGTACACGACCGTGTCTCTTACAAAATTACATTCACATACAACTAGACTGCATTCTTAATTACATTTAGAGGAAAAACATTTTCTCCCAGATTACCGTCGCAGTTTTTAAACAGTTTTAAAGATGTTGTTAATCTTGTAAATTTAAAACGAAACAAAAACAACGAAACTACTTGGTTAGGTTTAGTTAAAAATGAATGACTACATTTGTTAAGTTATTAAGCTCCGAATGTAAACTAAACCAATTGAACTTTGATTTTTAGTTGCACATGGGACATGAACAGTTGTCTCCTGGGTGAAAGCCCTGTGTTTGTTTGACCCATTCACCTCCCCAAACTGCTCTCTGCGCGGACTATCATTACAAATGCATTTGTGACACATCAAAAACAAACGCAATCTGCGACAAAATGTTTCCCTCGAAACGTAATTCACAATGCAGTTCTGTTGTGTGGGAACATAATTTTTAGGAGGACTGCAGTACAAGCTGCCGGTGGTGCAATTAGAGTTGAAGAAGTTTTCTAGCATGAATAATCTCTTCATCAACCCACAGTTCTTCAGGTACATGTAACAGCATGGTTACTTAGTTCATAACTGTACCTCTGTGACTGTTTTTTGAGTCATAATCAAATTGGGATATTGACGTCCCTCTACACTTAAGGGTCTTTTGGTGAATAATAATCAAATTAGGATACTGGCTGCTAGCAGAACGTTCTAAAAGTCTGTCTTAGGTAGAGGTATACACAATATGTGATTTTGACTCAAGAACAACATGGTGTCTTATTACAAGTCAGCATGGGCTCATTTAATTAAGACAGCAAGCGTTCCCTTATCATAAATCAGTAATACAGTAAAAATGACATAAATGTGCTAACATTGCAAAAAGAAACGCACACACACAGGCCAGAAAATCAGACATTTTCTTCTCAAGGTTATCCAAATTATTTGGAGAAGACTGAAATTATTACATGAGGTGTCTGTTGTCTCATTATCTGAGAGCTCCTTTTCGTGACCTGGCCTTTGTGCGGCGATGTCTCCATGTTCCCAGACCTCAGCAATTATTTTAGTGAGTACACGTTATCATAACTGGCAAAACTGATGGCCAACCTAATGAAATTTAGTCTCAAGTTGGCCAAATAGTTTGGTGTGTCCTGATGGTGGTGCCAGATAAAGAAAACATTCATATTGGTGGTTTTAGATTGCACTGACATGCGACTGATTTTGTCATTTAGGTTTCTGGACATTGCAATTTTCTATCTATGACTGAAGGCAAATGAACACAAGGGACAGATATGGATCAGTACATTAGAATGACACTCTATGTAACCAATGCTTTAATTTTGCATTATATCTTACCTATAACCAGAGTCACTTTAGGGAATCCAATAGGCCATGAGAAAGACTACTTCCATGAGGTTTCAACAGACAATCTTACCAAGGTCTTCATATAATAATAATAATCACTGTGAGCTCCTTGATTTCCCTTTAGCTTCAGCTGTGTGGTAGATTTCACCATGAGAACGAATTAATGAGGAGTACTAAAATGAATGGACAGGAAAGCGTGTTTAGGAGCTCTCTGGAGTACGTAAACTTGGGTTGTGGGAAGAAAACACAATATCATTTTTCTACAAAATGGTGTTATCCTTCCAGATATATTAATATTTTACAGCATTTCACTTGGGAGAGACCTTGGGTAGTTGTTGAAGAAGATAGCAACTATAAATATCAAATGAGGGAAGTAGAAACCGGTATAGACATTTGTAAAAAAAAAAAAAAAAAAATACAAAATTGAGAAATAAATGATAGAACGTAATTTCCTGGGGCTACAATGTTATATCAGTGGTGACAAATTACATATTTTTTTAAACAAATTATTAAGATTGGTGTTCTCTATGGGCCAGTTATTATTCTAGCACCTTTTAACTATTAAGATGAAAATCCTAAAGATATTTTTTTTATATATTATAGCATTGCTGGCTGATGAAGCTTATACTAGACTAATCTGTGATGTTATAATTAGTATATATATCTTGTTGTAATTTGGAACAGCCTCTAGGCCCGAGAGGTTGCCGATATGTTGAATACAAATAAAACAAAGCCCTATTTATAGTGGATATTGAAAGCAAATCAAACACACAGAGGACACTACTTGTGCCAGCTTTTTTCTCCAAAACGGACACAGTACAACAGAACATATGTTGCGAGTCAGACATGTTAAGGGACGTCCCCTCTTTGAGAGCAACTGACATGCATGTCTGGCGAAAGCGTTGATGCACAGACGAGGCTAAAACATCCATGCCAGGCTGCACGTAAATCCCCACGAGTGCTTATCCCAGCTAGGATTTATGATAAATAATCTCTGTACCCATACAGTATGTAGATGGGAAAGAAGAAAAAAATACAGTATGATGAAAAATAGATTATATAGAGGACTGTTCCATTACATAACTAAGGTTGTTCATGAAATCATATTTTTTTCATCAATGCCTTCATTCACCGCTCCATCACTGCATACCATAGAGCTCTGATTTACTGCCTCGGTGTCGGAGAAAACAAATGTGTGCTTGGTAGTCTGGAGTTTGATCAGGATTTATGCCCTCGGTCAGACGTATATATGCACATACCACGCCGCCCGGGTTTAGTCTGTCATGTTGTGTTTGGAATATTGCAAGAGGTACCCACAGCAACATCATTTGCAAGTCTTATATCTGTGAATCAAAAATTTCACACAGTGTCAAAATTGAGATATTTCCAGGTTTCCTCTATTCCCTCTCAGTGCTTCATTTTTAGCTCACGACTGCTCGTACTTGTTTGCTTGTGTGCTTGTGTGTGTGTGTGCTAATCTCATTTTTGGCTTTTCAGGCCAGCCGAAGGGAGAATTTGAACATCGGCAGCAAAGCGAGAGAGCCGCAGCTGACCACAGTGA
>CAKAKQ010013521.1:0-15648 GCA_916700675.1 Helicolenus avius | reverse complement strand
CTTGAAAAGGTGGTCCGGTGTACGGATCATGCGGACTCGGGTACGGTTCGCATCAGTTGTGAAAGCCGACCGTACCAAAACACGGAAGTGGACCGCTATTTAACGCGAGTAACGTTAGCAGTCAGCGAGTAGTTTTGAAAGGGCAGGCTTTTTTCAACGCCGCTGTAACTGATATGCGTAGGGTAGAGTATGCTCATATCAGTGTTCTCTATCACAAAGTGAATGAATGAATGTCTACACAGTTATTGAGGGAATGTAATTAAAGCACAATTTGGTCTGATCACATATTATACATCCACCTTTGTGCAGAGTTCAGGACAAAACAAAGAGTTTCTTTTTTAACTTTAAGCCAAGAGCACATGAGAGCTCACCGAACGGGCAGGTAAAGTGAGAAAAGGTACGAGGGGTCATAGAAATATGCAGCAGGCTCTCAGATGTCTCAAGAGCAGCATTTCAATGGGGCTTCAGCAGGGGGGGCCGAGGATGAAGAGGAGGACAGAAACCACTGATGCAGTCGATGGTGTCTTTTACCAAGATGACATTTTGATATGAAACTCTTTATCGAGAAAATTGAAGATGAGTGGCTGGTAGTTTTTGAATTGGAGCTTTCATGCAACATGCAAACAAAGAGGCTTTGCTGCATTTCAGAAAGACACATGATGTGAGGTGATATTTAAAAGTGTTTCATTTTTTACTTTTTACGTTGTAAAAAAAAAAGAGATTTTACTCTGCTGAAACAGACCCGGCTCGTTTCGTTCAGAAACGACTAGCAAACCGCTCCATGAACGACTCTTTTGGTTCTGTAACCTCTAAGCCCCCCCGAGGCTATATAGAAGAGAGAATATTATAGAGATGCAAGGACAAACTGACAGAAAGGTGGGATAAAAAGTCACAATTACAAATCCGTCTGCTACTTCAGCACCACGGACAGCGTCATGGATTTATCAATACGCAGCACAGTTGGGGGCCGTTCACGTTCACAGTGTCTTTGTTTTGACTCTTTTTACTTTAGTCAGTAAGGCATACTGCTAATTTACCACAACTTCATAATCAGCGTATCGCAGCACGCATGTTTTGGTTGCTTTATGACAGTAGTCGTGACAGGGGCTCAACCTCCCAAGCCAGCCCATTGGAAAGGCGTATGAATGTGAATAATGCACGAGGTGTTTAGACTGCAATACTTTCTTGATTTCTGCGTGTCATTTGTACGCCGTATAGTCTACTGACTGCAATGTAAACACATCCCCATATCAATGCTACGGTAAGAGTTAATGACGTAGTATAAAAAGCGAGAAAGACCGTTTGGGTGTTTTGTTTAGTAATTTACGTCAGTGAGGATTGTCACGTGGCATTTTCCATTTGTTTTTGGATTCAACAAGTGAACGGCCCCTCAGTCTATTGATATTTCAGAGCCGTGGTAGAGGGCCATAGATTCTTGCACATACCTCTCTCAGACAAAGGGTCAATGAGTCAGACAGACTAGAACATATTCAACTGAACAACCCCTCTGCCTCTGCAATATCTCTGCTACTAAGAGATAGATGCATTTACACAGGCTTCAGGACAAAGATATAATTAACTAAAAACTCGATTATATTGGAGGGTGACAACATGACTGACTGATCAATATTTCATAGAAGGCCAATAACGGTTGGGCAAACTCAAATTAAAACCCTGATTCCAGAGTGTTTGAATCAATGAAATAAAGACACGACCACACATTTCAAAACTAATGAACTAGTAGGTAATTGTTTTATTTAATGTTAACAAAGCGCTTCTTGGACGAGGCAGCATACAAACTTCCCTCCCAATACTTTCCAAATAGTGAAGCGAAATAAGGAACCAAAATTGAAAATGTCAGTTTCCCTTTAATATATGCCGCAGATTCCTATTGATCGCGGCATCTGGGCTTCAGGCAAATGAAATCCATCACTCTTTGAGTGTGATTCTTGTTCTTATTCTCCTTTTTTTTTTAAATTCAGAACCACATGTTTACCATTTTCTCCCTGAGGATATTGCTCTGAGACACGCATATACATATAAATGTAGAGTATAATCACACGGCGGGGTGAAACATCTACAAACACAGATTTACAAACACGCAGCGCGGGCTGAAGACACATTAACTTGGTTCTCTGCGCGTCACAGAGCAGCAGAAACAACAGAAGGACAGAATTCAATAAGGAATAAAAGCAATACTGACAGGTAATGCCCCCACTACACTTCACAGCCATTTGTCAATAGAGAAGCAATTACTAAAAAGTAGCAGCCGTTTGTATGCTGCCTGGGGATAGAGGAGGGAGGGGGGTCTCTATAGATCTGTTGTGCTTGTCAGAGAGAAAAAACACACCGATGCACATCAAAAAAAGCACATTTGTATACACACAGGTACAAATGTAAAGAAAGGAAAGAAACCAAATCCATGAGCATCACACTTACAACTCTATTAACATAGACGACAGACACTCAGACATTAGTGCTAAGGGCTCCAAATCAACGGAATAAATGAAGGCAGTAGACGGATCAATAAAAGCTAAGCTGTTGAACAATTCAACGTATCCTCATGTCCTCTTATGATATTTTTACAAATAGGCGATCAGTGCGCCGATGCAAAGCCCCTGCAGTGAAGAACCTTCTGTTTAGTAAACAAAACTACGTGGTTAGGTTTAGGAAAAGATCATGGTTTGACAGAAAATAAAGTCCAACTTAAAAACACAGCCCAGTTTTGCCAACTAATTTCCAATGAAAGTAGCTAGCAGCTCTAGCTCCAAAGGTCGCCAAATCTAGCCAGAGAGTCGCCAAGTCAGCAACACTGACAGTCCGTCCCTTCAGGCCTACATTGCGTACACTTAAATGGATATAGATTTTATTAGGTAAGCCTTTCTTTTAGGTGTCTAATATACACAGTAATACATTGCTTTGCTGTCGTGCTCCTGTTTGCTTCTCCAAACTGGGAGCATGCCGACCGTCAACTACAGACTAAGGATAAGTACCTCATACAACCTCACTTCAAATCACCCAAACTATCCTTTTACAGCTCAGTCTCATGGTAAAGCATGTAATAGACCCCCCTGTCCACCAGAAGAAAGCGTGTCAGTATCGCCGAGACGTGAATATCACACGCCTGAGTGAAGGTGCAGTGTTTTTTAGTTACGTTTGTCACACGTTGTGGGGTAACGGATCTCTAACTTCAGTATATAAAGTGAGAAAAACCATATATGGTGGGCAGATCCAACAAACGCAGGACATTCAAGCAGGAGGCCTGTGTTTGAGAGCCGTTTTTTTTGTTTTGTAAGTTAGGTTAGAAACGTTTGTCACATGTTTTCCAGACTGACGGTCAGTTGTTTCCTGTTTTATTTAGTTTATATACCTGTTTTAAAACCCAACCATACCTAACCTAACTAAGTGGTTTTCTTGCCTGATCCTAAGTCAGTGGTTTTGTTGCCCCCTGCTGGTACCGCACGTTCATCCAGGAGTGTAATATTCCAGGCAGATCATCCAAACAAGATGGCATTTCCTTAAATAGAATTAAAATATCAGAGCGTTTCTACATTTGCATTGAAAAAAAGAAAAAACCTGATGTCGGGTTCCCAAGATTCAATTCTTACCAGTGAACACCAAAGATGACTTCCATTAGAAATAATAGGAGAAGAATGACCTCTTAATAAAAGTTACAGACAACAAATCACCTATGGATGATGGGATGTATCTGTCCATTTTCAGACTTTGTTCACACCACTGGATGTGTGTTCTGTTGTCAGACTGATACCATCACACACAAACACAAACAGTGTCAAACAAAGCAATTTCCAGCCAATTACAAGAGTCAAACAGAAATCAAATCTAATTTGGACTCACTGTTGTTCAGCTCTGTTATTTCTGTTGCACCATTCTTCCTCCTGTTTACTTGTAGGTGCTGACAGTCAAGGTGCTTTTTTTCCACATCATTCTCATTAAACCTAAAACACCGTTCTGCATGAATGACTTCGGACAGAAGCTATATTTAAGGGGAACCTGGACCTGGCACAGCTGCCACCCTGTCTGACGTTGATTTTAACTGAATGTCATGATGCTTATATACTTGTTTCATATAGCACATCACGGCTGCATCGCTCACTGTCTCCGGTAGTGACATATCTTCACAAAACAGGATGAAACAGCCTAATAAAAACGGTTGTTGTGACAGAAATGTTACATTCCAGGACTGTCTGGAAAAATACTGCCCTCCTTCAGCAGCTGCTTTGAGGTTTACTTTAGCAGGTGATCTGGAAGAGTTCAACAGGTTTAACAGGTCATTAAGAAATGATGCTAATGTTGTTTCACAGTGAAACAATTATATTAAAACTAGGACTGCCATTTGTTTAAAATATTCAATCGTGATAAATCGCATAAATGTCCATGATTAATGGCAATGAATCGCAAATGAATCCCACATTTTTTATCTGTTCAAAATGTACCTTTAGTAAGTATTTAATATTATTATCAACATGGGAGTGGGCAAATATGCTGCTTTAGGTATATGTATGTATATATACTGGAAAAACAAAGTTTGGAAACTTGTGTTTGGTGGATTATTTCTCTGTTGTTACAATGCTAATTGTCATTGTATTTTACATCGATGGAAAGCCTGTTTATCTACCTTCGCAATGATGTCCAACTTGTAAGGATCATGCATTTGTGGGATGAGCAGCACAGCTGATTATGTGGGTAGCGCCCAAGAAAAATTTGCCAAAATGCACCCATAGAACCCATTTACATTCACACATCTGGAGGTCAGAGGTCAAGTGTGACGGTGCAAATAAAATATGACCTTCTTTTTTGGTATACATGTTTTGAGAAATGGAAATTGTGTTACAGTAGTTCAAACCTCACAAGCTGCAGCGTACTGCATTGTGACCTTTGAGCTACTGTAGCAGTGTCACTTTTATCGTCCACTCCTTTTTGTTCATCAGCGACAATGAAATCCACTAAATATGAAATCATGATTTAAATGAGAGCCAGGAGAAGATAGCATTCATCTTTACTGTGAGCTGGCCAAAGCCGTTGTGGTCTCATGAGCTGAAACACATTATACACATGTTTCTTATGTTAAAAACACAAACTCTTCCATTTGAAGGCATCGGACTGTTCAAATAAAGGACCGCGGACACTTCAACCCCAAATGTGCAGCTGCTCAAATGTTTCCATGGATACATGAAGAGGTTGACAAAAATAATTTGGCCTTCAGGTGTTGTGATGCTACCAGAGCTGCTTCCTGCAACGGGGAATCAGCTGACAGCAAAACAAAGCCTGTTATAAATAAATGAGTTTAACACTTTGGTTTGAAACGTCCTTCCTTTGACACTTTTTGACACAACAGCTCCGGTGTTAGATGTTGTTGTAAATGTCATTATAGAAGGTAAACATTTTAATCAGTTGATTTCAAGGCTTTGACAGTAAAGAAACAGGGCTTTCTCATCCTTTCCTTGACTGGTGCCATGAGGGTGTGTGTGTGTGTGTGTGTGCTGATTGATGCTTCATTGACAGTGTTCATGGGGGCTCTCCGGCTGATTGGATGCCAAAAGACACAAACAACAGACACACATGCTCACGGCGATGTCCATGGGGGTTCTCTGGATGATTAGAGACAACCTCCACTGATTGCTCCTTTCGTGATGATTACCCCCCCCCACACCCTCACACACCATCCGCACAAATACACACACAAAAAAGTAGGTAACCACTATAGCTAAGGTATGTGATCATCAGAGAAAGTGTAACTGTTGCGTGGTGTTTTGGGGAGGCTGTGGTGTCGTGCTGAGTCTTTCTGTTCCATTAGTTGTTGCCTCTGTTTGGTGCAGCCTTGAAGCTTGTCAGGAAGTTGGCACAACTCTTGTTTTGGGCTTTGTGAGGTGACATTTGTTGTGCAGCCGATACGTTTGCAGCTGTGTTGTGCGACGTTTTCTGTTTCCGGTCACTGCATGTAGTATTTCAATGCATACTAAACAGGGGCTATGTGTTTAAAAACTAGCTACAGGTTTTTGGCTGCATGCCACCGTGTCACAGGACATTAGCTACAAGGAAATTACATTTTACAGGTACATGACATCAGCTCGCACACACCGGTGCTGGACTGTGAGTACACATTTGCGCACACACACACAATATCCAGAGACAAATGCCTTGTCCTGGCTAGTAAAGAGTTGCCAGGTTATGAGGCCCAATAAACATGTCAGGCTCACCAGATGGTCAAATAAAACAGTTTTACAGCTGCTTTGTTAGTGTGTGTTGACGTGTTTACTTCTGTGGGAGTTTGTAGGTGTATATTTATCAGAGGCCGTTTCACAAAGCCAAAGTTTTCTTCAGGTGTCTGTTGTGCATGCGGGCGTGAAGATATATGCTGTCTGACCTCCAGGTTTTTAAAAGTAATGTGTCTGAGGATGTTTTTTTTTACCTCACTTCTGTAAGTTTTAAAAGTACTTTGTGGACTTTCTGACCACTAGTGGAGCTGTTGATCAATGAGTGGCTCCCTGTATTGTTCACATCACATGTTCCACATGCACACCACTACAGTAGATCAGTAGATGATGTAATGTCTGGCAGCTGCAGAGGGCGATCATGTTGTTAGCAGCAACTGACTTCAAAAAAAGTACAACTGTGTTTTGTGCTAATTAGCAAATGATAACCACGGTAAACATTATACCTGCATAACATTAGCACATTCATTGTGAGCGTGTTAGCATGCTGATCTTAGCATTTAGCTGAAAACACCGCGGTGCCTAATTACAGCCTCACAGAGGCTGCAGTCTTTTAGTCTTGTTTTATCACTGTTTGGAATAGCATACCCCACAATCACAAACTAGAGAACCAGTAAAAGAGAGCAAGAAGACAGCAGCTGTGTTTTTATTCACATATTTTGATGCACATTTGATTATGACATTAGAAAAGCTATATGGAAAGGCAAAACTTCTCGTTTGAGGTGGTTTTTGCCGATGCACTAAATGGGATACGGAAACGTCTTTGCCTTTAACTGATCAGCTGTTTCTGCCGTCAGCATCTTCTCAGATATTCCCATAATGTGTGAATGTTTGTCTTTGTCTACTGGCAACATGAAACATGGTCAACGCTAGCTGACATGAAAGAACATCCATTTTTATATCGTACATGGCGGCCACCAAGGCGACTTCTTTTGTTTCCGGTTAACAACCCCCACTTCTTCTTCTACTTCTTTAATGGCGGATTACAGCCACGCATACCCTATAGGGCCAACTACTGACCAAACTACGTTGTAGCCGAGTTTATTTTCTCTAAAGTAGTCGATGGAAACGTGCCTAATTTGCATTTATTTTTTGCAACATTTTAAAAGTTTGTTTCAAAACACGGCCAATGTGGTTCCAGGAATCTGTTTTTTTTCTCATCATTGAGATTAAAATCCTTTTTTAAGAGAGACCTGGCCAGGAAGGCATCATAAAAACAATATTACAACAGTAAATATAATACAGACAACATGAAACAGCCAAGAAAACGGTTTCACGCTACACAAAAGAGCACTGAGAAGGTGTAGCTGGTGGACACACAGGTCCCTCCAAATAAATTAAAAAGATGTTGGTCGTTGTTTCCATGTGCTTATGACACTTTTATGAACGCTATATGTGTGTATGTCCTCATACACACCACACACATGTTGAGCCTTGAGATGCTGAGCTTTGTTAGCGGGTCGTATTTTTCCTTTAAGTTCTTCCCCTCCAGCCTTTCACCGATTGGAAAACAAGAGTCAGGAGCTGAGGGCGTTCATTAACTATGCTAAAACAACTCTGAAATTACTCTGTCACAGGGGCAGAGAGAAAGAGGAGAAACTCGTGATGGAGTGATACAGAAGAAGAGAGAGGGGGAGAATAATAATGGTGTGATAAAACAAAGGTAGATGGGAGAAGATGGAGGGAAGGAAGAAGACGGAGGGGGGGAGGTGTGTGTGTGAGAGAAGATGGCGATGGTGCGATAGAGGGAGAGAATTAACTCCATCTATGGAAAGCTAATTTTCTCCCAATCTATCTTCCTGCCTAATTCCCTGACTAATAGAGATATGAGTCTGACTCCACCAGCGAAGTGAAAGAAGAGGAGGTAGGGATCAAGGTGGAAGTGAATAAGAGAAGGAGGGAAGGTGAGGAGAATAGAAACGAGGTGATAATTGGAAGTCGGTGTTGGCACTTTGACAAATCCGCTCTCTCCAATCACACACACCTGCGGGAGGAGGAGGAGGGGAGAGGTGAGAGATGAGAGAACGCCGATGAAAAGGAGAGGAGGGAGAAACAGCCTGAGGAAGATGAGAAACGGAGGACGAAGGGGGAATGAAGTGATGAGCGTGAGAGGATGAAGTGTTAATAAACAGCTTTCAGTCGCTAACAAATGAGTCACAGGCAGCAATGAGATGAAATCTGACTGATTGACTGAGTACATCAGCGAGAGTACAAACCGTCCCATTGATTTTGTCCTGATCAATATCCCTGAAAGAGCAGAGATGAGCGAGAACAGCCTGCGTTATGTTCCCCTTACACAAAACAAGCCCTTAATTCACCTAAAGTAATACATTTGTAATTCATTTAAGTGATAAACGTTTCATTTTGGTTCATTTAGCCGCGCTGACAGGACTGACAGCCTCCCATTAAGCGGTATCATTCTAATTAGAATTGGGTCTAATTTTACTGTGGTGTTTATGGGGATACGCTCATCCAGACAGCCTCAATGAACGTCGACAGGGGGAGAAATGGCATTGATTAAAGACAATGGGTGATAAAATGTGGTGGAAATGATCTGTTCAAGAGACTTTGATGAAATATGAATACTTGAGCGCGGACTTGGAAAGCATATAAAGCGTGTTACTGTCATTTGGCTGGATGGTATATAATACAAATGACACCCCGACCACCAGAAATGTGCTCTGACTTCTCATCCACAACTCATCTCCGTTAATAGTTGTGTGTAATTAAGACGGCTGCCGCAAAACTTTTGATAATGGGAAATAATCGTGGAAATGGTTTTGCTGCATAACCCATCAAAATGTAATGCTCAATGAGAGAGAGAGAAAAAAAAAAGATTTTACTCTCAAATCTAAAATCTAAGCACTGATGAAATTAGGAAATCGGATGCAGATGTGTGGAACATGTGGAAGGGAACTAATGATTTAATTTAGTGATTATTTTGTTGGCATTGTAAGTGTCCTCAAACCATGGATACGTTGATGGTCGACGTTTTTGCAAACAACAAGGCTCCGTAGCCCGAACCAGGACAGCAAACTTTATTACTCCTTTCAACCTTGACAAAGGAAGCGCAGACCAGATCCACTCCTTCTGTTCTTACCTTTCACAATAAAAGCCCTAGACATAAAATATTCCCAGGAGAGTGTTTCGCATTTTCGTAGCATTTATTTGCCACGCCCCCGGTGTGTAAAGGCCTTTACCGCCAGAGGACCTCTGTTCGTGTCAAAACAAAAGTAAACGTTGACTTTATGCTTGTTATGTAGCGTTACGTATGAAAGCCTCCTAAGGGGAGGTGTTATTATTATTTTACGCTGTTAAGTCACGCTGTTACGTCACGCTGTTAAGTCACGCTGTTAGGTCACGCTGTTACATTACGCTGTTAAGTTACGCTGTTAAGTTACGCTGTTAAGTTACGCTGTTGCTTTGCGCTGTTACGTTACGCCGTTACGTTACGCCGTTACGTTACGCCGTTACGCTACGCCGTTAGGTTACGCCGTTACGTTACGCCGTTACATTACGCTGCTGTTACGTCACGCTGTTACGTTGGCAGAGCAGGTTTGTTCTCCAGATTTTTGGTGTGTAACAACAAATCTAAACTTCACTTTTGACCATGAATTTAGCTAGAGAAATTTATTGCGCTGAGCGTATGATTCTTATTGATTTTAGAAACCTTGGTGACCTTATGATTTTCCATTTAGTATAATCAAACTTTACCCTTTAAACATTTTTTTTTATTCATGCTAAAAATGATATTTAAAGTTTTGTAAAAAGTCAGCTATCATATAATTTTGGTAAATATTCATGTTCTTCATATGATGAAACCTAATATATTGTAGTGACTCCCTGACCTTCCCTTTGGCGCTACCATCAGGACAACATTTAATTTCATTTTTAATTAAAAAACAAAACAAAACAAAAAATCAAATACACTACTGGACAACTCCATGATACCAAGGAGACAACCCTGTTTTTTATTTTTATTTAAATGATCTAATTGACATCCCTTTAGCACCACCACCACCAAGATAACCAGACAAAGTAGAGTCCATCAGAACAGTCCATCCTTTGTTGAGTTAAAATGTAATTTTGTGTGGTTTGATGAATATTGCTGCCTTTTGTTTTGAAAAGCTCGGCGGAGAACATGGCAGCAGAGTTTAGTCTTGGGAGATAAACTCCTTTGTCTTACAAAGACAGCTCGTTTTTGGACTGTGGTGGCAATTATGGTAAAATATACACACCGCACAAGGAATGAGCCCTGGAGCAGGATACACACCTCTAAATATGCACTTCATTCACCTCCATTAAAACTTTTTTTATTAGGTCACAGTTCATTTTAATTAGTTCACAGTAATCTCACCTAAATGCCAGCACAGCTCTTCCCACCTTCAACCTTAGCAGAGGCCGTTAAATCACCGATGCTCGACAGCATAAAGCCTTTCACAGCTTTGACAAGCCAAAATGTGAAATTTTAAGTTATATCTTTTTATTTCATCTATGTCATTTTTTCTTTTTTCAAACACAACAAAGGTCAGCACTACAACAGCAGCAGCACCACAACCACCAGGCATTGTGTCAGAGTAGATTAACAGGCATTTATATACACACTCACCTATTGAGTTATCGAGCACAAGCCAAGTCACTGACACGGGCTGTGCCTTATCAATGCTGAGTCAGCAAATTCTGTCTTTGTCGACCCCGTACAGGAAATCAGTGTCTCCTGATTGTACACGTCCGTGATCAAAGGAGGTTAATGAGGGCATTGTTCAATCCATCAGAGACAGCAGACAGGCAGCATTTGGAGTAGAAATCTAGTTCAAATCCACTCAAAACAGTTATAATAATCTACCTTTGTTTGTAAAATATAAACGGTATATATAACCAATACAAACACATCTTAATGCTGAATATATACAAAAAGTTAAAGCTGCAAGAAGTGAACTTCACAGCCAAAAGCCTTCAAAACAAGCTGACAAACGCACATCTCTGACATATTGGTCTTGTTTACCGTTCACTACGTGCTTCACTATACAGGCCGTCCTCACGCCCAACGCGTCAAATAGGGCTGCTTGGTCAGTGGCCGTACAAGACAAACTATGATGCTCTATTTACCCCTTTAGCATCAGCTGTGCATGTGAAGAACAGAGGCAGTCAGGTGACGTAGTATAAAGAGTGACAGAGTCTGCGTAGGCAGGTCGGGGTGGATGGATGGTTCAAACAAACACAGGACTTTCATCCAGGAGACCGCTGTTTGTGTCCTGAGCATGGATATATTAAAAAGAGAACCAAATGTCAACATTGACTTTTTTAATTTACGTAACTAACAATGTTATGTGACAAATATACTTATTTTAACTCTAACCTTGATCTTTTCTTCAACCTAACTAGGTAGTTTTGTTGTTCATAATGTTAACCACGTGTTGAAGTATATCGGACTACCTTGCACATTTAAAATTGGCGCTAAAGAGGTAACCAGTGAGTTAAAAAGTGACACCAAGGGGTCCTGACCAAGCGTCCGTATGTGTAGACTACGTTGTGTTTGCCATTTAGAAGTGTTGTCTAGTGAGACTCCAGCAAAAAAAAAAGCTTTGCAAACTTAATGATGACTAATCACAAGGTAATTACAATGATGATTTATAAATCCAGATTTAAAAAAAAAAAAAAAAGGTGATTTAGACGACTGCTAGGCGAGAGTAGACTCCAAAAAATGTTCTTTGATTTCGCCGCCTGATACAGTTTATAAGTCTTTATTACAACAAATACTGCAGAATTCATGAGTAGTGAGAAGAAAAGAAGTAAAAACTAAATCGGACACAACCATTATTGGATTAAAAAGTTGTTATGGTTAAACTCCTAGCAGACATTATAGCATTCATTTGGTGTCGTGTTCCTGTCCATCACAAATGTACGTCCAATATTCACTCTGAACTTTTGAAAGGATAACAATGTGTGATTAATTTGTGATTAATTGCGATTAACAATGAACAATCATGTGATTAATCGTAATGTAATCGATTGACAGCTCCATTAAAAACATATCTGACTCTTTATCAGAGCTTGTTTGATAATAAATAGCTGCTTGAAATGATGAAGGAGTAAAAAGCTCTGTGCAAGCTGCATTATAAATGGCATATTTTGCATTAAACAAAGTAATTAGATTCTCTGTCGATGTATAATAACTATTGAGTAGCGGAGCCTTAACTAAATCAGATTGATAAAGAGCTTTCCAAACCCTCGTTTGTCTGCTAGAACACTGACGCCTGAGCCTGCAGCGAGATAACACCATGTAACACAGAGCGTTATAAAAAAAGGCGTTTAAAAGGTATTACCTCTCAATGTTCTCTTTCCATCTCTACCTTTCCTCACCGCCTACACTCTTACCTCCATCTGCCTTGATTTTCCATTTCTCCCTGTCATCATGCTGTTCTTTCTTCGTGTGCATGTGGAGGAACTGATGGATGGAAAGACCATTACAAGTAGCAAAATGTAGCACTTTTTCCTCTCTCATCTCTTTTCCCTCTCTTCACCATCTCTCCTCCTCATCACTTCTCCCCCACTTTCACCTCATCTTCCCCCTTTTTTTTTTGCTCTTTCATCGCTGTACTGCAGAGAGAAGGAGGGATGCTCGGAGAGATGATTAGAAAAAAAAAAAAGAGGAAAGTTTTGGGTCTGGTAGCAAAGTTCACCTCTGTTTCTCTCTCCCAGCAGCAAGGGCTAATGGATTAGTTCAATGTGCTGATTTCTGCAGAAAACTGCTGTGTGTAGTAGAAAGTGTGGAGACATCCCCCACGATTTCTTTCTTACATCACTTGTTGGCGCCGTGGGCTTTTTATCTAGAGTGTATGAATGTGTGTGTTTGTGATTCAGCGTCGCTCTTACAGGCGGTCTTGATGTGTGTGTTTAAGCGACAGAGATCTCGATATAGCACCATGAAAGAGGCAACGCTCTACTTTGTTCCATTATGGCAGAAACACACAGAGCTGCTTAATAATACATACCAGTTACCGCCACCTTTCCCATTCTTTCACATAGAGAGAAGCGACAAATGACAAAACAGGGATGAGAGGGTCAGAGAGGGAAGACGCTTGTTGTGCCACTCCGAGAAAACTGCTGACACTTCAGATCGGCATGATGGACCGAAAGAGGCCTTTTATGATCTAAAAACAAGTTTCTTTCAGCGTCCCCCAGTCCATTTTCTTTAAAATACATACACCAAATGGGTTACAAATGGGTCGGGATGGATGGGTGGGTCATAAAAACACCGGACCTTTACCCAGGAGAACGCTGTTCATGTCCCGTGTGAAACTTGAAGTCGATGTTGATTTAGTTGTCACATAACTTCCGTACTCAAATTACGCCACTTCTGAAATAATTTGAACCCAAACCACAATCTTTTCCTAAACCTAACCAAGTTCTTTCCTCTGAAGAAGGAAGTTTATTTTGAAAAGACTGGCGCGGCAATTGACACGTACGTCACGCGTTTCTGGACATTCGTAGGAGAACGAACGGAAATAACTTTCCTTAACATATCATTGTTGTTTGAGGATACGTTGACCTATGATGTAATCATTTGAATTGTACAGATACATATTAGGTGCACTGCATGTTGTAACAGGTAGCAAAGTCTAATGGTCAGATTTCAATATTTATTTTTCATAAAACAAGCAAAGATTCTCCCAATACTTGTTCCACTCTTCCAGTGCCATTTAAAGATTATGTTTCAAGACAAGACAAACAATATCCTGAATCAAGACAGAACTAGGCAGATTGAAAATGATACCAGCATCTTCCAAAATGGACATTGGGGCAGACAGCTGTCATGCACTCTATTTAAACTATCTTGGGTGTCAACATATGCAAACATGTTCACAAAGTAAAGTACAGAAACTGAAAGATACGGAGAAGCAGAAAGTATAATTTGCATGAATCTTAAATAACTTGTTAAGACTCGTCTTTTGGCACAGTTGTGGACCTGTCTTCAGACTTAAACAATGTCCTATAATTCAATGATAACAATTCTTGCATTTGTCCAGTCTCCAGTATGATATGGTTCTCTCACGTTCAGTATAATCATCTAAATTCGCCAGCCTCTCATTTCAGAGGCCTACCAACTACCAACTACCAACTACCAACTCCGACGCTGGCAGTGATATTGAACTCTTCTGTCTTTGCCAGTTTCACCAGAAGTGTCAGAAAGTTAATGATATATATGCAAATGCAGATCAGTATAGTGTGTTCTTGCCAGAGCGTAGAATAAAGATATGAAGAAAACCATTTTTAAAATTTTTCTAGTACATTAAAGTCACATAGACCATAAGGCAGGGTGTATCAGGAAGATGGCGATTGCCCAAAGCCAAGATGGCTTTGGCCAAAGAATTGAGCCAATTGCAATGCATGACCACAGCTTCAGTTACACTGCACAGGTGTTGTACTCCATACCCCAAGACCCATGTCTGCCTGTGTCCCAGCCTCCTTCCATCAGCTTTGCTAAAAACCAAGATAGCGATGGACAAAAACCAAGATGCAGATTATTGTCCGACAAGAAAAGCTGTATGTTTGTAATGATATCGGGTCATAGGGCGAGATTAAATGTACTTAGTTACATGTATAAAACTTTATGACCCTTACGATAAATCTTAGAATTAAAACGTTTAATGAGTCTCTTAATGAGTCAAATAGACCATAAATCAGGGGACGCTTTAGGGCGGGGCTAACTTGTGATTGACAGTTCGCTACCACAGAGTTGTCCTTGTTTCCGCCGTAGAACTTTAACCCTTTCACAGTGTGTTTTCAGGTCATGACAGTTAATTGTAACATTTGGTCGCATACAAATGTCTTATTCAGCATTCGGTTGTACTTATCTGCAACATCTCGTGTCACTTCTGGTTGCAAAAAAACAAGATGATGACAAACAAAAACCATGGCAAAGGCGTGGCAAACATGCACTCACGGTGACTACGTCCACTTCTTATACAAGTCTATGTGTACAAGTGAAAGCCACTTAAGGTCAGTGTTAACAACTTAAGCAACACATTTTAAGTTTGGTTTTATCAGTGCAGGTATTTCAGGGCGAATGCTAAGAATCCAGGGATTCATAAATGTACCTGGTCCGATGATGTATACTTGTAGCTTAAACACTACATGAGTCAAAACACCATATATAATCCCTGGTACTTAGAGAGGACAGGCATAATTTCCCCTGTAATGGATAGATAACATTCTGAATTCACAGCTCCAAGAGGGGACAAGCATCTATATTTCATCCAACAGCGATGCACAGCTGAGACACCGGGTAAGTGGGGGAGAGAAAAGAGAGAGGGACATGCATTCATATTTCATCAGAGAGACACTTGGCTAAAGCAACCGGTAAGTGGCAAAAAGAATGGGACCGAAAGAGAAAGGACATGCATTCATA
>CAKAKQ010013520.1:0-25435 GCA_916700675.1 Helicolenus avius | reverse complement strand
ATATTGTGAGCATTGAGGTTATAATTCTCACATTATGTTAATGGCAGAGAAGCTCATATCCTAAATGCAATCTTATTGTGCGGTGTCCTTCAATGTGGAAGATGTTAAAGGATCAGATTAGTCAAATCAGTAAACACTTTTTTTTCCCTCACGTACCCCTAGTGGTATGTAGATCATTTCAAATCAACTGCTGTACAGCTATAATCAGACAGACAGGATGTCTATTTTTAACATTAAAGCATGAAAATATGTACTAGTAGAAACCTAAAATACAAGTATGAACCTGCAAATGAGCATGATATGTCCCCTGTAATCTGCTGCCACCCAAATAAAATGGAGGTTTAATGTTGCTTCTATTAAAAGCAGATTCAAAAGAAGGAAAGAAACAGTGTCCAAGTTTCTCTTGATCATCCATAGACCTCACTGTCAACAGTTTTAATTAGAGCTACTTTCCAACAAAGAAAACATTTCTATATGAAAACTGCTGAAACCATGTTCTGCAGATTATCCTGAGAAATTCTGCTGGATCATTTCCCAAATGTCACTTTTTTGATGCTCGTGGCAGAAATCTCAGAGATTGACTTCTCGTAAGCCCAGCATGTATTCTGAAATGATGTGCATGGCTAGACACGAAAGAGTAAACTACAAAACATGTCTTTTTTTGTGATTCAGTTGGACCAACAGTTTAAACCATTATAATAAATGCTGGTAACCACGCTGTCTGCTTCTCCCATCACATCACATCTGTTTGCCTTTTCAAGTGCAGACCGAGGCACAAAAATGTGTCCTTCTCTTTTTGCATTTCACTCACTGAATGTGTGAGTACAGGAACATTAACGCAACATCTTGTTAACCATTTCCCCTGTGCAGTCTCGTGGCTTTAGTCCCTATAATCAATACAGCATACTCATCGAACAACACAGTACAGCATGTAACAACATTTTCAACGATCTAAATGCAGACTTGTACAAGCCAAATGATGATTTTCCAGGTTGGAAAGGATTTTGAGTTGTTTCATGAGGCATCCTATATCAGTGGTGAGGAGCAACCCCGAAGGCAAGAGAGATTTATTGCCTCCACATTTTGTCTGACCTCAGTGGTTTAAGGATGCTGCATCCACTCCTCGAACCAAATGGCCGCCGGAGGCTCCGTTTGAAATGTTTCTTTCACATTAGCCTGCGTTTTCCACAGATCCCCGTCAAGCTCTCCAATCTCCCTTTCTTCCTCCTTATCCCTATCAAAGCACGCTGTCTGCTTTCTGGACTTTTCCTCCACACTCCTCTGTTTTTCTCCCTTTGGTGCTCTGTTCTTTTTCTTTTTCTTTTCCATTTTTGTTATTCTAAAAGCTCCGTGAAATGATGCAACTGCTATGAGCCACGACACCAGCATGCACTCTCTCATATCTGTGCAGCCCCTCAGGCAAAAGATGCTTTCCTTAAATATTTACATTTTCATGTGGACTGCATATTGTGAGGTCACAAGCTTGACATCCTTTATATTTATATTGAATTGTGAGTTTTAGCTAGTGCTCTTATCCAGAATGTCCCATAATGTCTGCAACAATAGAATAAGTTCCACTATGAGCAAGTAGTACCTCAATGGGTCCAACTCGCTTTGGAAAAAAAGCCTTAGTCATCTTCTAAAGGGGACGTATCATGAAAAACTCCATTCTTCAGTGGTTGTACACGTACATCTGGGTATCTGGAGTGCCTACCAACCCATAAACTGTGAAATAAGACAATCCAGTCAGTTTATTATGGGCTGCCTCGATCAGAAAACACATGATTCACGAGCCCTTCAGATTAGCTCCCCTTCCTATGTCACATGCAGGCTAGAATATACCGCCCACAGCTCGAGAACTGCCTTTGCAAAGGTGCCCCTTATATTTTCTGCAAGCCAATCAGAGCACACTGGGCTTTTTCTTAAAGAGACATGCGCTAAACGGAGCGTTTCAGACAGAGGGTGAATGCAGCTATATTCAGACAGACAGGAGGAGAATAATAAAGTGTTTTTGAACATTAAAGCATGTGAACATGTTCTAGTAGAAACCCAAAATACAAGTATGAACCTGGAAATGAGATGCATGATATGTCCCCTTTAATGTATACACACACCCCTTAATACAAACCCAGAATCAATTTAATCAGGTCCCTTACATTTTATAATTATTAAAAAATAAATAAATCATTTTCAATAATTACTTATGTTTCACTTGTAAGTGGGGAGCGAATGCAGGCTTTAATGCCACAACAAAAGTTGATTTATTTATTTATTTTTTAAACACGGCTGGAAGATGCTTGTTTGAAAGTTATGTGACATGATTGTTTTTACAGAAATGCAATTTTCTGGAAGCCCAGACTGACTCTGTAAAGAAAACAGCGTCTGAGCAGATGTTTCCTCAAAACATTTTGAGATATGCTTGATGTGGCGTTGGCCCTGTATCATCTCTGAAATGGAAACCATGACTTAATTCCAGGTGAACTACATCAACTGTTCCCCGAGCTTTTCTAGGCACTTCACAGGGACACCTTTTATTACTTTGCTTGGACAGTCAACATATCAGTTATAATTCAACAGCAACTGTTGAAGTCTGCTGGATGTCACTAGAAACATAGAGGGGTAACAGCTGATTGCCTCTCCACAGGTACAAACCACCTGGGATTGTCATTAGTAGAAGACACATCCTTATTTAACCCATTTGTGCCCACAGACTATATTTAGTACGATCAGGAAAAATGCCACAACATTTGTTCTGATGAGTCAGGTCCTGAAATTTGGTATAGACCTACTTTGGGCAAGCAGCTAACAGTACAACTTTGAAATGTTTTCATCACACAAAAACATCACTCTTTTATTAATAGTCAAATTCAGGATTTTTTAAAAAGAAAAGAGGGAAAACACTAATATTGTGTTTATTACGTGTTTTCCCATATGCAATACTTTTTTTACACTGCCATGTGTGCATATCTTTGATATTCAACTTGTTATGAATTCATAGATACTAAATACTTGATTGTGCTCCATGTAGTTTCTGAGACAAAGCCATTTGTTGGGCACATGGGACTACTGCTTTTTCCTAAAATATAATGAGGTCTGTTGCAAAAACACTCGTCCCATCATGTACCGAAAGAATTGATATAGTATGATAAGAAAAACTCTCTTTTCAGACAAAAGGTTTGATTGATTTTGAAAATATCTTCACATTTGTGCTTAGGCAAGCCCAGAGAACACAAAACACATTTCAATTGCAGGCACAAATGGGTTAAAGAGGTGTCTCTGCTGGCAGCAGCCAGTGTTAGCTGTGGTTAATGGTAACTGAGCACAGAGAACAGCCTCAGAGGGGGTCAACACCTCGCTGTGGTGACATCACTCGGGCTGAAGCCCTGGGGGACACAAAGAATTTATCACTTTCTCTTTATTGCTAAACGGAGTCCTTGAAGTTTACTGCAGCCTGCATTTTTGTAAATGCTGGAGGCAGACACAGAGAGAGAGAGGCGATGAGGTCAGGAGGGCATGATGAGACCATTCAGGCACAGACATGGCCACATGGACCTCTTTTGAAAAGGTTGCTTCTGCCAAACTCACTAGAGCCCAATCTGCCGCGCTGATAGTTTATCACATATATATAGGTATGAGTGTAGATATTGACAGAATATTAACAATAAACCATATTTACTAAACAATAAAGAATGTTTTTGGCATCATTGGGCAAACATTCCATAATAACCTTTCAGCATATTGTAGTTCAAGTGTTCTGAGAGTAAACTAGACTTCTGCTCCTCCTCATGGCTCTGTTTACAGGCTTTAGAACATCTAGCCTGTGACGGGAGACTTTGACCAATCACAGGTCATTTCAGAGAGAGAGCGTTCCCATTGGCTGTTCATTCAACAGAGGCAGCTGCCAATCATTCAGATGTTCAGATGTTCTCAGAATCATCTTGTAGTGTACTGTTTAGCTGTAAATGAGAAAGTTAGCTCTGGCTGGTATTTCCTCAACTGATCTCAACATGGCTGCCGGGTCACAAACTTTCTCATTTAACAGCTAAACAGTACACTACAAGATGATTCTGAGAACATCTGAGGAGAGAAATAGGCATTACAGTAACAGAATCAGAATCAGTGCTAGTTTGACCGTTTGATCAGAGTTTGTGAGTGATTGACAGCTGCTAAGAGACGGCAAGGCTCCAGCTCGGCTCTGATTGGTTGTTTTCTTCCGGTCTGTGAAATCTTGCAGATGCCGTTAGGAGCACCGGAGGACACAGAGGCACATCATTTTTTTTCAGATGACCTTTCTCGTGCACTACTGTCAGGATATAGTGACCGTTTTATAAAAAGAACTTTTTTGAATCTTGCCTACTGCTGCTTTAAGAGCAAGTTGTAATCACACCTAAGATTCAATGGTATCACTTTAATGTTTCTTGAATTTAATTTTGCTGACAGAGTCTGCCATCATTTTGTATGACTTTTGAAATGACTAGTCAGATGACAAAATCCTATATTACTTAATACAATTTCCTGTTTGAGGAAGGGCATTAAGTCAAAATGTAAATGTAGTTAAATCTACTTACAGTATAAGTGAATGCTCTCTCTCTCTGTTACACACACACGTACACAGTGACCTGTATTCCTCCTCCTAATGAGAGGAGTATGAGTATGAGGGCAATATTCCCACCCATGTCCCTGTGACATTATGGCAAATCACCAAACTGCATCAACCAATGAAGCACTATTTTACTAGCATCTTGAGAGCGTTCTCACAATGTCATCAGTGCCAAGCGGAGGATTATTTCTTGGAAGATCTGCTGCAGCTTGTTTGCTGAAAGTCCTCCCTTCCATCACTAGCAGTTGCATACTTTATTCAACATGTCATCAGCAGCTGGGTGAGCCTTAGCAATGTCTTCCTAAAAGACAGGCTTGAGCCAGGAAAAAGGCTGTAATCGGTGTTGTCTTCAGTTCTAGAGAGCTAACAAATCACCAGCTGACCTCATTTTGAAAGATAAAAGGACATTTTGCAAAGTTAACAGATTTCTACATTTTGAGGACAGACTATCAATGCTGGCAAGCATTTGCACTCAAATATGTCAAACAATAATCTTAAAAGCACAATGTTTTAATCTTGTGTTTGTCTTGTGTTTTGCCTGTGAATCACGATGGTGATTAATGACAGCAAGCAGAGCTGAAACGTGTGCTCTGCCAGAGGAAATTCCTGTTTGACATGACTTCCTGTGCTGGAGCTGGACCAGTGTACAGTATTGCTATGGGTTGGGGGGGGGGGTGTAGAGTGTAGAGAATGAGACTATAAAGAATGAAATGCACCAAACAATCCTCTGGGCTTCCGTCGTTGCAGCGTCCTCATTCCTCACCCATTCACTCATTCACTCTTGTTTCTTCTCCCCCTTTCCTCCCCCATCAGAGAGTCCAGTCCTTATCCTAATCCCCTGCCTTGACTCCTCTCTGTCCTCTCCCTCCTCCGTTCCCTTTCCCCCCTCTGATCTGCGGCTGTGCTTTTCAATCCCCCCTTTCCTAATAGAGTGCTCCAGGGAGGATGTATTTTTGTAGGCCAAACAGGAAGTTAGCATCGCCGTGGGTTCTCCCGACAAAAAGCCAACGGGATTTTTTCATTAGCTTTTGGATCATTGCAGAAAATAAACTCATGTTTGTTATACACCTTTTGTTCAGCAAGATAATCTCCACAAATGAACACCACTTTATGATCTCTAGAGCGTGAATGCAATCAGCAGAAGTAAAAAGTTAACGTTAGGCTATAAATGAACTCCACCACGCTCGCATGAACGTGAGTATACACAACGAGGCTGTAAAGGAGGATGAGTCGGTGTGATGACGTTTAGTCGTCTCATTCAGCCACTTGTTAGCAATGGCCAAGTTCACAAGTGGGATATTTACTGAGGGGCTGCACGGTGATGCAGTGGTTAGCTAGAGGGTCACAGGTACAAACCCGACGTGGGGCCCTTCTGTGTGGACTTAGCATGTTCTCCCCGTGTTAGCGTGGGTTTTCTCCGGTTCTCCGGCTTCCCCCAACAGTCCAAAGTTTCATTGGTGACTCTAAATGTCCTGTAGGTGTGAATGTGAGTGAATGGTTATCTGTTGCCCAGCCCTCACCCAACCTTGGGTACAGCTGGGATCTGCTCCAGTGCCCCTGCGACCCTGAATAGGATAAGTGGTTACAGATAATGGATGGATGGATTTTTACTGACGAATTTTATGTTGATCAAAACGTTAATATTTCTTCAGCTTGTGTTAATCACAGACCTTATTTCAGGCATCAAACTAAAAACCCATTCAAAAAAAAACATTGACTTCCAGACGAGGGAACAGGAAGTGATAAAATGCTAACTCATTTCCGAGTCTTAGGACTCATTTCTGTAGCACTCTATAAATGAAATTATGATGAAATGAAGTTCCCTCCTTCCTGGTCTTATCCCATGTTTAAAGCTCAATCCCTAAATACCAGGCCACATCAGTGGAAGGCTTAGAAACAACAGAGAGCATGATATTAAATAGAAATCAATACTCAAAGCCTAGACTTAAGAGCTCTTACAGTATTTAGCCCAGGTAAATAAAGACTGGTATGATGCACAACACAGTTGTAGCTGTGTAAACCATGAGGTATTCGTTGGAGTGGCTGATTAAGCGAAGCCTGAGAGAACATGTCTATACACCACAGTAATTACAAGGTTATTCTGAAGGATACTGTTTTTTTTACCAAAACCCATGTGGCTTTGTTTAAATTCTCAAAAGGCAAAGTGCTAGTGTTGATGTCATTCATATGGATATCATTTTAAAGTACAGCGGCCTGTAAATGACCATGCCAGCTTTGATTTGTTGTTTTTCTGGTTGAAATGTTTCTAACTTTCCACAATGTCCTGCACACAATTAAAACAAAGATTCACCACGTCAACTCCAAAACTCCACCTCCTCCAGCCACTTCTCTGCAGCAGCGTTTTCCCTGGTCAGTGAACTCATCATGGTTAAGTGGTAGCCATGAGTCACCGGCTAGAAGCAGACATTTCCACATGTCTTTAGTGTGGCTCTGTGTGAGAACTGTTTGTTCGGAACACTGACTGGACGTTGTGGCTAGCGGGTTAGGGGCAACACAGACTCACATTGTGTTAGAATCCACCCTTCTCTCTACTGAATAACTCACTTCTTTACTGAACATCTCTTGAGGCTGTCACATAGGAATCTGAGCAACCGATGATTTTGATGCAATGTACCATGATTCAATGGGAAAAAACACTTCCTAGAATAGAACCTAGACCAGACTAGAACTAGAACTAGACTTTCATTTTCATTCATTTTCAGCATTTCTGATTAGTCATGTTTCCAAATGAATTGTCAAGCCAGTTTTAAGCACACTTTTAGAAATGTAAATTAAGCGTGTTTCCATCAACTGGTTTGGAGCGAATAAAGTCAGCTACAGCATTTGGTCACAAGTTGGCGCTATAGGCTACTTGGCTGTAATCCGCCAGTAAACAGAGTAGAAGAAGAAATAGAGGTTGCAAACCGGACACAAAACAAGTCGGCTTGGCCATCTAACCATCTACTTTAGAAAAATAGACTTCAGGAATTTGTTTCCGTTGGGAAGGTTTTAATGTAGTTCATGTCAGCTCGTATTGGCCATGTTTGTGGTTCAAACGAAGACAAGCATTCACACGTTCCGGGAATATGTGAGTAGACGTTGACAGCAGAAACAGCTGATCAGTCCGATAAATGTTTGGGTAACACTTTATAATAACCATCATTTATAAATTATAAATTGATAGTTAATTAAACAAAGTTAATCGTTATTTTACTGTTAACAAACAATGAAATGATAATTAATAATGTTTACAAATTTTTAGTAAAGCTATAATTTATGTCAATTTAACATTATTTTGTGTAATATGAAATAACTAGTTATCTTATAGCTTATAAGAGACAATAACAATTATATTGAGATGACATTAGTCAACTATTTATTATCTGTTTATTGTTGCACACATTATAACATTTTATATAGTATATTAAGTATTTGTTAATAATTACCAAATAATTTGTAAACCTTTAAGAAATTGTTTGTAAAACATCGGTAAACATTACATAGATAGATGGACCAGAAACCAATTATTAACCACTGACAACATATTAACTATCTATCTAAATAGTAACTTTATAATAGTCATCCAAATAATGTTTATAGATGTTTTACAAAGTATTACTTCTAATTAACTATCAACTTACCATTTAAAAATGATGGTTAATATAAAGTGTTACCAATGTTGACCACATATGAATTTAATCCATTAACTCTTTTTCGACTAAACCACCTCAAGCCAGCGTAAAAACCTTTTTTTTTTTTTACCTTTATTTATTCAGGGGGAGGTTCACTGAGAGCAATGTTCTTTTTTTCACAATTAAAGACGTTTCATGAAATTTTACCATTTCCATGCAGCATTCCTAATTTGATACTTCAAAATGTGCATAAAAATATGTGAATTGAAACACTGCTGCTGTCTTTGTACTTCACAGAATTGATGCTATTCTCAGCCAATACACACACTGTATCTGCTCTGCACACAGTATGAGTTTAATAATAGATGACATTTCAAGAAACATCACCCCCTCCGCTGAGTTCTGGCAGTGTTGCATGGCAAAGACTCCATTTTTTTTCCTTCTGAACATGAGCCTCTCGGAGATTATCTACTGTATGTCTGTACTATGGAGGACCACTGAACATTCATTATAATGATTCATTTTGCCAGGGATCCTCTGTGTTTCACGACTGTATTCCATTGATCTGGTAGAGAAATGTGGAGTACACGAGACAAGTCTTGACAATGAACAGGGGAATCGCAAAATATGTGGTCCAACTCAGTCAGGGCATCCATCATACATCACGTTAAGTCAAACATAGCCACCGTTTGACTCGTTTCTGTGAAGCATGACAGAGCTCGCTGATAATGATGTTGCAAGTCAACATACAGTCTAATAGGGTTACTTTTAATTAACAGACAGCAGTAATCTAATTCTCCCTTCTACAAGACGACCACCTGGATACAAAAGTGACCTCGAGGCATTTCACCATCGAGTCAATCAGCTGTCCAACAAGTTGTTAAGAGCCTAAACATAACTTAGGCCACATTGCTAACCCTTGTCACCCATGTAGCTCCACTTGTTCACCCTCTCCGGTTGTAATATACACAACCGAGCTACAACTTAGAATTTAGGTTGGACCACAACATGCAATTATGGCCCACAGTCACCATGCTGTGGCATTTAAACAAGTAGTGCTCAAGAAACTGAGAGACAATATTATCACATTTGTAAGAATGTATGAGGAGGAGGTTACATCTAAAATTGTTGTACTTGTTAATGGCATGCAAAGTATTTAATAATAATGAATAATAATTTAAAGCAAAGTATGCTACTACTATGAATTAAGCTTAACTATGTCATAATAGGAAATGTGTGCATGAGCCAATCATTGCTTAGGCCTGTCACGATAACTGTCCGTGATAAAATGATCAAAGTATCATACAATATACGGACATGACCTCAATCATTTTTGCTGTCCTCGATATTGTCCATTGTGTTTACATGCGTGTTTGTTTACAAATTAATTTCACCAACATGGTGCCAGAATTAACAGAACGGGTTTCCCGACCAATATAAAACTTAAGCATTGCCCAGACATTGCACATTTTTGTTAACAGAGCCCAAGAGTCCATTTTGGTTTCATGTTTATTTATGTTTTATCTATTCAGAATATTTTTTTATATGTTTTTTTCACATTTCAATTCCAATGTCTGAATATTCTAAAGAATGAAATGTGCATTGCTCTTTAAAAAGGGTGTACTTGTATTATTATGCTAGTATGTTATCATTATATCAGTGGCATAAAATGGTCTTAAAACGACAATAATATAGCGCAATTATTTTAGGGACAATATATCCAACAAGAGTAGTTATTGTGACAGGCCTACTGACAGTGACACTTGTCAACTCTAATGGGTTTTGCTGAATCACTACCTGGCCCAAAGCACTGACACAGAAAGAGAGCTCCCAGATGGGACATAACATCTCATGAAACTGGATGATTCAAAGCAATTACAGCAGCCTTTGAAATATTCACCAGGGGAGAGACAGAAAACATGTTCGGAGGGAGTGCTATATCACACAAAGACCTGCCAACCTGCAGAGCAGAAGCTCCAAAGGGCAAACGTCCTCCTGATCTTCTGGAAAAACTACAACCAGCTGTATCAACACTCTCTGTACAGGCAGACTGTGGTGTGCACCAGCAACGGCAGACTTTTTCAAAGGCATTAGCATGGAGGTCCGATTTGTTTTCCTGCATTTGGGGATGGACAATATTACTTTTTAATTGTTAAGAAATAGATAATGTGTACCTAAATTAGATGACAACTAAAAATCATCATTATATCAACAATACTTTTATGAACAATGAAAGAGGTACTCTACCAATCTAGTATTGCACCTCTGTAAAGTTGGCAAGAGTCAGATTAAAAAAAAGGATAGAATTAGCAGAAGCTGAGATATCCTTTTAGTCCTTAGTGTGGGTCAAGCTACAAAAATGCTGGATCCTACATTTCCCATAATGCAACAGGATAAAATCTTTCTTCAGACCCTATAGAGTGCTCCAGGGATGGCGTAGTTTGTAGGCCAACCAGGAAGTTAGCATCGCCCTGGTTCCCTCGACAAAAAGCCGATGGGATTGTTCCATTGGGTTTTGAATTATTGCAGAAAATAAACTCTGTGGCAAACAAATGTTTAAAATACTTACACGATTGGTTCAGCGAGATAATCTCCACAAAAGAACACCACCTTTATGATTGTTGAAGTGTGAATGCAATCGCTGGAAGTAAAAAGTTAACGTTAGGCTATAAACAAACTACAACGGTGGCATGAGTGTGAGTATCCACAACGAGGCTGTGAAGGAGGACGAGTCAGCGGGATGACTTCCAGTAGTCTCATCTAGTCACTTGTTAGCAACCGCCTTTTTTAAGACACATAAAGGCTTCAAAATGCATGAGTGGGATATAAATACGTATGTTATGTTGTAGAACAAAAACGTTCAAATCTCCTCAGCTGGTGTTAACCACAGACCTGATTTCAGGCATCTAACTAAAAAACAATTCAAAAAAAACATTGACTTCCAGACGAGGGAACAGGAAGTGCTAAAATGCTAACTCATTCCTGCACCACTCTATTTGCCTCATATGTACCAACTTTTTTCAAACGTTGTTATAACCGGTTGTTATACAGACTTTTCATTAAAAATTGAAAAAAGTAAAAGTCTGCGATAACCCTGATGACATCATCCCAAATGGGTGGAGTGCACATTTAATTTTGAACTTTTTTCACCCTACATTGATGGAATACAGTGTACACTGTAAACAGCACAACTATCAACCTAGAATTTAAATCACTATCTAATTATCACACAAATTACGGCACCATCAGATTTGAATTTAGTGGCCCGGCTCTTGCCGTATAACTAGTATGAGCAGCTGTTCTGGCACATTCTTAATTAGAATGAAATGAAGACAATTGTAGCAGTGGGGAGACCCAGCCCGTTGTGTGTTTACGTTCTGTCCTGTCATCCTCCCACATGGACAGGCTGAGAGGATGACAGGACAGATTGGTAACTACGTGCCAATCAGGGACCAGGAAGCCTGTCAGGGGGAGCCATAATTGCATGGCTTTCAAACTAATAGTTACTTTAACCTGAACCTGCGGAGGTGTACATTGTAAAGATACGGGAACAAATTGTTTAGACTTTCTATGAGCCAGTAAGTTCCACATCTATCCATGCCCAAGTCACCCTGAAGCAAAATGTCTTACATCAGCCGGTTATTGTCCTCCTAAAGGCTGCCATTTCTTTTATATATATTTTCCAAATACTGCCAAAGCTACTATTTTAACATCTGGAAGTGATCCCCCCCACCCCAAGCCTCCATTTGCTGACTGCAATAATTTGGTTTATAAGCAGTTCCCATGGAGCAGTCCTTACAGGCATGGAAATCTATCAGCTCCATCGTCTGTGGAACCATCCCAGGTTCACCGCCACACCATATCAGACCACTGTTAAAACTTTGCCTCCCTCGAACGTGTAATTTAAGACAATGTCTCAAGACAATCTGCTGAGCCCTACCCCCTTAACTCTGGAAGAAAAGAGGCGTGTAATCAAGTCATTGCTCAAAAATGCAGCATGTGTTTCTAATCAAGGCCGTCTGTGGACCTGGTTGAATTCACATGTTTGGACGTTTCAGCTTTTGGTAGAAAACAGCCCGTTCGTTGCGATGTCAGTGATGTGGCAACAACAACTGGAACCAATTTGGAAGACAGAGTGACCTCATGTATGTTTCGTTGATTTGGAGTTCTAGACTTTTCTTTCTGATTTCCCAGAGAGGGTGAAAGAGGTTTGGAGCTGATGTTTTTGGCTGTGATGAATATCAAAAAAACTGGTGATGATGAGACAAATGGAAGTCTGCTAAGAAACTGAAGTAATCCACTGTTCTCACAAAACTAAAAGAGTGTTTAGGCTCTTTGATGTGAGGCGCTAAGTGGCATCTTTGAAGATGTTTTACAGCTATGTCACAGCGTCTGGGAGGAGTAATGCACAACACACACACACACATGCAGAGGCATGATTCGAACTGTGGGCACAGACTCACAGACTCACAGACTCACAGAGTCACAGACTCACAGAGTCACAGACTCACAGAGTCACAGACTCACAGACTCACAGACTCACAGACTCACAGAGTCACAGAGTCACAGACTCACAGACTCACAGACTCACAGACTCACAGACTCACAGAGTCACAGACTCACAGAGTCACAGAGTCACAGACTCACAGACTCACAGAGTCACAGACTCACAGACTCACAGAGTCACAGACTCACAAACTCACAGACTCACAGACTCACAGACTCACAGACTCACAGACTCACAGACTCACAAACTCACAGACTCACAGACTCACAGACTCACAGACTCACAGAGTCACAGACTCACTGATCTATCGCTGTTTCTTTTCCTTTTCCCATGTTCAACCTTTCTCTTCTACACTTCTGCTTCTTTCAATACAAGTTGTAGGTTTTGTATGAGTGTACTATATTTTCATTCTGGTATCCCTTACAAATAATATGTTTATTTAAGTGTGCTATTAGTATACTTCTTTTAAACTTACAATAAGAGAGTATGCTTTCATTTGACTTTTTATGTACCTATCAGAGTCAAACTTAACAAAAATGTTCTTCAGTATACTTGGCTTATACCGACAAGTATACAGAAAAGTCTAAGTGTACTTGGCAAGTATACAGGAAAGTCCAAATATACTTGGCTTATATTGAAAAGTATAAAGAAAAGTATAAGTATATTTGGCTAAGTACTATAAGTTCACTTAAGAAACTATACTTGCAGTAAAAACTATTAAACTAGTAGTTTACGCTACAAGTATATAACTACTAAACTAACAAGTTCACTTGTAGTATAGTTCATATTATAGTTGCAGTGCAAAATACAATTTGTATGTAAACTAGATGTGTACTCGAAGTTTATTACTCTTACATTCAAAGTAGACTTTTATAAACTAAAAAGTGGGCCAATTTAGTCCCAAGAAGTATTGAAGTACAAGTATACTGCTAGTACATTGATATTAGTATACTTATTACATAAAGTATTCTTGGGAATATACTTGAGGTATACTTAAGTTTACTTCATAAAATAAACTTGAAGTATCCTTCTTTTTTAGAAGGGATATAGGCTTGCTGGCGTCTGCTCCTTGATCTCATTTGCCAACTTGTTTTCTTTCACAAACTTTCCGCACATGTGCAGTCAGCCATATGAATTTCATTTTGAGCCGCGTAACTGTAATAACAAAAAAACAAAAAAAACAAAAATCAACATTTGTTCTACACATGTTTTCAGTCTTCAAAGCACCGTATTTGATTTTTTAAGTCAGGTTCCTCCAATATCTCTTCAATAACCTCCATCTCCTCAACATTACACCTTTGCTGACTTCTTTTTTTTATTTTTCAGAAGCGACTTTAAAAATGGTGTTGATAGTTTATTGAGAGACTGAGACTGCTTGCAATTACGTAGTTTCATCAACATTCAACCACATTCAATTTGAAGTTTCAGTTTTCCATATAAAAGTCCCAATTAAATGAAGTAAAACTGGTAATTGTAGCCATGGGTGTATGCACAGTACTGCTCAATGTAGTAAGCACTGTGAGCGCTCAAGGTTTAACACCATAATGACGGTCGCTTTTGAGTTGCTGCTCCTGCTGTTCTATTGATTTGCATATTTTCTATTCAACCTAAAGAAATAGTTAAATAGGTGGAATGTAAAAAAAAACAATCTGCACATTAAAAACCATTCCATACTATACTAACATGGTCATTTTGTGGAACAAGCCTTGAAGCCCCCTCACACACACACACACACACACACACACACACACACACACACACACACGTGCATTGTCTCAAAGCGCTGTGAACCACATTTTCCCTTAGTCTACAAATGAAACCATGTACTTTCCACTGGTTTTATTTGGTCGAAATGCAATCGCCTCACCCACCGCTATTCCTTGGAAAGAAGCCTGTGCTGTTTCACATGAACTAATATGGACAGAGACGAGATGGAGACGCTGATTAGAACAGAGGGAACATCTCCCTGGACTACAGAAGACCAACATACATAAAACCTTTAACTGGTCATGTTAGAACAGCAGAAAGACAGTCAGGTAAATGATCCCTTCCTGTCCATATAATTCAGTGAAAGTTCATTTAACTGCCCTATTTGTCAAATGCCAGCATTAGTATTAAAGTCAAATCCATTTTTTAAGGGCGCACAAACAGTATGAGACATGTTTTGGGCCCTATGCTGCGTTGACCACAGGGTGGCACTCTATCTGGTGCCACATTATCACCAAACTGTCTCTGCTTGATGTGAAACTGAACTTAAAGAATAACTGATTTTAGTTCATGACATAATGAAAGAAACACAAATTACCCAGAATGACAGCTTAAAACAAATAAACAGTACTGTCTGTGCTGCACTGCTTAACTCCATCAGGGGCCCATCACATGAACTTTTCAGTTCTCAGTGTGGCCCCCATCACATCATATGTAGAAACAACACAGTCCCTGTGACGACACACAAGTTCAAACACTCCAGCCGGAAAAAAAGGGGGGGAAGCACAGTTCAAGTAAAACAAGAACACTCAGGTGTTCCAGCACTCGGTGTTGCCAGCTGAAGACATCAGCGGCCCCGCGGTGCACACCGAGTGACTCAGAGAACCCAACATCATCTCTGCTTCTCATGTCTCCTCACATCTGGCCTGAATTAACATGGCAGTCTGTGTTCCCTCAGAGGCGCGTGAGCACTGGTGCTGAAATTCTTTTTGCAGATGTACAATGTAGTCTGAAGGGGAAGAAAACGCTCGTGGTAATGAATGTTCCAAATTAGTGGAGTAGCGCTGGGGCAATGCAAAACCGCAAAAGGTGCTCGTTTCCCCTCCTCTGCACATTTTCAGTGCCTGAGGGTGACGTCACTAGCAATCAATGACAGATGTCCACGGGACTGTTTCTTGACATGCAATATAATCCATATCATCTCTTTTAAATCTTCTCTAAGCTGGTCTCCAATAACCACGTAAGGTTTGTCTCAATCATCCAATTTACATGCAGTCACTACATTTTCAACAATAGAAAACAGCAATTCTTAACAAGGTAGAACAAATGAAGTTGTCACGTACAAGGAGAATTCAATTTGGCACAAAAAAAGCCATCAGAGGAAGTAGGAAATGAACAAATCAAAATGGACTTCTCCCTTAATCAAGAGCACTCTTAAAGGAGCTTCTGTTGCTTAAATCACTGGCAAAAAAAAAGAAATTGAACAAGTTGCTTGAAGAACAAACAAGTCCAAGATAAAATGTTCAGTCCATTCAAAAGGCAATAATCAGTCACCTCCACACATTACACTCAACAGCAATTAGGTGTTCAAATGAACAGCACAGGGGTTCACTTACCACTGTTCCCGTCTTGACATGTAACTATCAAAACTTGAGCCACGGAGACTACCAGAAAAAGGAAAGTCCTTAAATGCATAGAGCTCATCATGTCTATAAAAAAGACATGAGCCGTCCTTGTGCTTAAAGCAAGAGGGGAAAAAGGATGAAAAGGAGAAAAAAAAACTGCTCAGGTTATCACTGCACCACCATTAATACAAGAGTAGCTCTCCTTGTAAGCAGTAAGCAGACCCAGCCCAGACTGCGTGAGCGCTTTTTTGTGTAGTTACAGCTTTAAATGAGAAGAATGCTGGCCAGCCTAATTTTCCTCCCCCTTTTGTCAGCCCTCTCCCATAACCATCCTCTCACAGGCTTTGGTGGCTGTGGGAGAACTACACCCATGTTCACAAGTTCTCATACTTTCCAGTGTCTGTCTAATTATCGCACAATGTTATAGTCTTAATTAACAGTCAAATATGCAGGGGACAGATAAGGAAAAATGACTTTGCTTGTTTGGAGGTGTCACCGATTTGTTTGCCTCGCTTCAGAAGTGGTTGCTAAGCAAGATCATAAAAACGGCTGTTTTATTGCTGTCTCTGGGGAACCAAACAAGACATGCACTAAGCTCTGAATCCCTTGTTACTGGCCAATTAAAAGCAAGAATAGAGTTTATAACTGCTTTTTTTCTGATGAGAATCTGTTGGCAAAATCTTGGAGCATACAACATTTGTTTACTTGTAAAATCTCTTTAGTTGCATTGGTCAAAAGTGCAGAAAAAGACTGGAGGTGTGTGTGACAGTCACTGTGGGTGGTCACGATGGGGAATCCACAGTGTAAATTTAGAGTGAAATCTGAGGTCAACAACTCTTGACTTATGGCGAGAACATTTGCTAATACCAGCTTTCCATCAGATTAGAGTGCAATGGTTTACATTATTAAGAAGAATAACTAGTCAAATGTATCTAATGCATATAGTGTATCAGTGAGGCTATCTATAAAGTATTTAATCCGGTCTCTAACATGATAGTAAAATGTTATAAAATATCATTTTCATTGTGTCATTGTTGACAAAGAACATGTCTTCAGAATCCAATATGATCAAAATGAAGCCACAGACACATAAAGTTCAACTCCTACTGTAATTTGACCCCGCCTCTGTCAAGTGAGACAACTCATGATGAGCCGTTCCTTTTCCTCCCTAAAGACATGAAGGCATCTGTTGTACTGTAGTTCTCTAAGTCCCTGAAATGGCTCGTAAAGAAGCTGTTGGTTCGTATTTGGGAAAATTGGACATGAGATGAGAAAAAAAAGAGCAGCAGAAGGATTCCCCGTTAACTCCTTCATTCTTAGCTGTAAACTATAATTCAACAAACTGGTCAAATATTTAATTCAATAAATAACACATTTAAATATATTTGCAAATTAATTTCAAATAAATGTTATTCATATTCAATTCATTCAAATGTTTTTCGCCCGAGCTTCGGCACACCCAACTAACCCTGGAGCGTATGAGAGGAAACAGCTGTGCCATGTTCACAAGGTGCTAAAAGCATCAGGTGATTGGCTTTCCATCAGACAGGGTGTGTGTGTGTGTGTGTGTGTGTGTGTGTGTGTGTGTGTGTGTGTGTGTGTGTATTGAGAGGGTGTGGGGGAGGGGGACTAGAGCAGAGCTAATGAGAAAGACAGCTGTTTTCTTGTTGGACCTGCCCACAAACCAGGTCAGCCAATTCAGAGTCACTGTGAACGAGACACACGAGAAGCATCCGTTGTATATTCTGTGGAAACATCAGGGCACTGCAAACACTGCCTGTTGTTTGCCAAAGATTTCTTCATTCTAGAGAATGCTGCCAACGGGAGGGAAGGTGCTCTTGGGATCAATTTGTCTTGTGTCCCCTGCTGGTCTGTATACAAACTAGCTTTGCAACTCATTGGTTGGACAGTGAACTCTGCAATCAGAGCCTGTGTGCCTGTCTGTTTGTTAAAGCAGCAGCAGGGAGAAACGGAGCAAATAGGATTTAAAAAAGTCATTTTTATAAAACGGTCACTATATCCTGACAGTGCATGTAGTGCATGAGACAAGTAACCTGAAACAAATAATGTACCTCTGTGTCCTCTGGTGTCCTCCGGTGCTCCTAATGGTATCTACAAGATTTCACAGACCGGAAGAAAACAACCAATCAGAGCCGAGCTGGAGCCTTGCCGTCTCTGAGCAGCTGTCAATCACTCACAAACTCTGATCAAACGGTCAAACTAGGCAGCGCTGATGAAATGTGAATTAATATTATGCAACTGTAATGCTTAGTTCTCGCCTCATATGTTTTCAGAAAGACTTTCAGAGATGTTTTAGTGTACTGTTTAGCAGCCATGTTGAGATCAGTTCTGGAAATACGAAGCACCGCCTCCCAGCCGGAGCACACGTTCTCATTTTACAGCTAAACAGTACACTAAAGATGATTCTGAAGACATCTGAGTAGAGAAATAGGCATTACATTAACACAATATTGATTCATATTTAATCAGCGCTGCCTAGTTTGACCGCTTGATCAGAGTTCACAAGTGATTGACAGCTGCCTCCGTAAAATGAACAGCCAATAGGAGCGCTCTCTCTCTGAAATGACCTGTGATTGGTCAAAGTCTCCCGTCACAGGCTAGATGTTCTAAAGCCTGAAAACAGAGCCATGAGGAGGAGCAGAAGTCTAGTTTTCTCTCAGAACATTTGAACTACAATATGCTGAAAGGTTATTATGGGATGTTTGTCCAATGATGCCAAAAACATTCAACCTACTGCAGCTTTAAGCAGCACTAGTACTAAAACAACAGGTAAAATGAAAAGAAATCAATGTTGTAAATTAAACAAAGGTTTTGCACAGTGCACATCTATGTCTTAGGCGATCCCCATCTGATAGGCAGCAGATCAATCTACAGCTCCTGGTTTCCTTTTACATAAAGGCACAGTAGCAAACATTATGCTGTCATCACTAACAGTAATTCAAAAGAGAGAAGGATTATTTTGATGCAGATTTCCGGAGGTTTGGAGATAATTATCCAGCTCTGCTTCCAGCCTTAATTCATTTAAAATGCTCGTTACCTTCTTGGACTGGACTGTAAAATAAAAGTGCCCTTTCTTTAGGTACAGGTCGGATATGCAACAGGGTATCAGGTCAAGGTTATAAATATCAGTGTGGTCAGAAGGATGGAGAGCATTACAAATCAACTACTTTATATCTGTGTCTATCAGTACTAAGTATTTATGCATTGATTAACCTCAGGGAATCAAATAATTTATAGCCTACAGCCATATTGATTGAAGGACACAAGTGAATTATCGATCACATGCATTTATCTGCATTTTTATAGCTACATGCACTGTGTATAGACTGACCAATTGTAAATGAATTTAGTCTAATAGCTTAACTTTGCCTTGACACAATATGTGTCTATAGGCCAGGGGGCCTGATATGGCAAAAGCTAAAGGGTAACTTTGGTATTGTTCAAGTTGGATCCTATTTTCCATTGTCTAGGTCAGTGATTCTCAAAGTGTGGTCCATGGTACTCTGTCAGGGAGTCCGCAAATTAATTTGCTATTAATTATAAAATTTAGCCATATCATTAAAAAAGTGCATATCTACAGATTGAGCCCATTTGCACCAATAAAACAAGTATATTATATTGTAGCTTTGGGCCATTAGAAACTCTGATATGATTGTGACACAAAGCAATAAGTTCATTGTTTTGCACTAAATGAAAGTCAGCTTTACACTGGTCAGTTTAATTAAATATCTGGATGTATTATGCCAATCTTGCTACTGTTTACTTACTGAAAGATCATTATTTGAAATGTAGGTTATAAATGCAGTCAAGTTGAGTCCAAATGCAATTTGAATAAAATCACCCTCTGTTTAAAGGTGCGGTAATAATGTTAGATAACATTGTAAATTTCAATAAAGGCCGATCCGGGCGTGATCAAATGGTTTTACCAGAGATGGTTTTACAGTAGCACATCAATCAGCCATCATTGACTGAGAGGACAACATACAAAACTGTCCTGAAATCACAGGATATGTAGTGTTTCGTGGTTTAGAGGGCTCCGCTATGAGGACATTTAATAGTCAAGTATTACCAATTTAACAACAGCCCACACAAGCTATTGCATAGAAACTGTTGCTGATCCAAGGACTTTGTTTTTGATAGAGCTGCTGTAGAAGGAAGTAGTTTAAGAAAACTCTGCTATGGTACAACTGGCATCATCCTTCATTCCGCTCCTCCATCTCCTCCCAGAGTATTAAACTCTTCCTATTGGCTATTTTTTGTGGTTCTGTAACTGTGCTCACAGTTCCAGAACATTCTGGAATGTTCACAGTTCCAGAACATTCTGGAACAGCTCCACAGTCTCCTCCTCTAATGTAACGTTAAATGTCTCTGGAGCTGAAATTGATGACTGCAGCAGTTCCAGAAAACGTCTGTTAAGGTGATGTTTGGCAGCTTTTAAGTTTTTAAAAAGGCTGGAGGCTTAGGTCAGGCCTTGCTTTAAAACAACATGCTTAGCATTTCTGAGTGTGCATTTTTGGTCTTTGACCGGGCTTTTTCTGCAAAATGTCAAACCATGCTGCAGCTGTAGGCTACATTCTGTGCTCCTTTGTCAGACATCCTATAGGTTCACATGGATCTAATGGTATTGACAGTCACAGGGGTGCTTCTTTGATATGCTAAATAACCTTAGCTTTGGATAGAAACAGAGAATGGAAATAATTATCAGTGTCTAAGTCTCCAAGGCTACGCCTGCCAAAATATTGCAATAAACACACTCTGCAGCCAGAGCTCACACACCATCGACAAGCTCACCATTCCTCGGTCGGACATAACACAAGAACTAACATAGTCTCCACCTACAGTTTTCAAAGATCACATTTGAATGCACATGACGGAATTCCTTTTACTTCTGTTACTTTCTTGTAAATGAAACCATTGCATCGGACAGGAAGAATGTTGGAGCAGATGGAATCCATATGAAGCTATTGTAAAAAGGCCTCCATGTTGTATATCAGAGGATATGGTGCTGTCAAACCATCACAGAGAGATATAAATTTATAGATATATAAAAAAAGAAACCTATAGATGACCTAGATCTTTGTAAATATTTGACACAGCTGTACTATTAATGATATCTTTAGACCTATTTATGTAACACTTTTTCAAAAAACTCCTTTGGAGAGCAACATAAAAAGATGAAACCAAGAATAAAAGAGCATCAGAAATAGCAGACAAGATGACAATATTGGCTGATTCTCACCTGATTACTTTCAAAGTTTTTTTCATCCAATGCCGTTCCACGGGATTCCGTGCTGCGACGATGAACGGGGGGGACTCTGTTGGAAACCTATCTATTGGCATTTGTTAAAGGGATAGTTCAGGTGTTTTGAAGTGGGGTTGTATGAAGTACTTATCCATAGTCAGTGTATTATCTACAGTAGGTGACAGCAGCAAAACCTATTTTAGACACCTAAAAGAAAGACTCACCTAAAAAAAATTAAACAGTTTAAGTGTACACTATATTTAGAATATTTTCTGATGGGGAACTGAACTGAAGGTGAAATGTATCGATACTGTTTTTGTCAACAGAGTCTGGCCAAAGAGTATAGAAGCAAAGAGATCTCTGGTGCCCTTTAGACAATAGCTGCTATGGCGTTGCAGTAGCGCTGCCGCCATTTTGGACTGAAAATGCCAATGAGTCTTGTTAGGTAAACCAACTGCCCAGTACGAACACTCTAATAGCCCTCATTTGAATCATTATTTTTTATTTTTTTATTTATTCAACCTTTATACTGAAAAAGTTTGCGATTGCTCTCAAAATCTGTGTGCTAGATTTTTCTAACTTCCATTTATGTCAATCGCTCACTTTATGCTGACCTTGGAAGTGGCCGGCAAAAAAGTTTAATAAATTGATAAATAAGTAAGTAAATACTTGCATATTTATAATATTTGTATTGTTCAACACAGGCCATTTCGGTAGAGACATTAAATATGACAATAGAATAGAAGTAATTTAATTTTACTTTTGTACGGCACTTTGTAGGCCGTGCGCTTTACTAGCGTCTGGTAGTCGCTTTCAGTCCAAAATGGCGGAAGCGTAGCTCTGCTGCTGGGCGTTGACGTTGCAAAGGAATTAACAAATGACTTTCACTTCAATATACATTCTTTTGTCTGGCTGCTTTAATGAGAGCATAGATACGTTTCACTTTAAGTTCAGTTCCGCATCGGATAGGGCTGTCTGAAGGCAAGATAAAGTGGCAAAAACATTCTAAATATAACGTACACTTAAACTGTTATTAGTTTTTTTAGGTGAGCCTTTCTTTAAGTGTCTAAAACGTGTTTTGCTGCCAGCCACGTACACAGTAGTACACTGCTTTGGTTCCCTACAGTAACTCCTGTCTGTTTCTCAAAACTGGTGGTGAGCCGACCGCCATCTACTGTAGGAAATACACTGACTATGGTTGAGTACCTCATACAACCCCACTTTAAAACACCCAAACTATCCCTTTAAGAGCCTGGTGCTGTGTTTTTGGCCATTTGTAAACAGGAGTGTTTTCCAGCAAATGCCAGAGTAAACAGAGCTGGAGGTAATTTAAGGCGAGATTAGATAAAAGCATGAATTATCTTTTCAAAGTTTGTAGGAGATAGAAACGATTTCTCTGTGTGGATGGATATATTATTGTAGAGAAGTTTGTTGATTTTGAGTTTTGTATTGTTAAATTTGATCCAGATGATGCCTGTGCTATATAAAATCACACAAAACCTGTTCTGTGTTGGACTGAAAGTGAAACTCCTGAAAGAGCTGATTGGACAGGCAGAAACAGGCAGAAAGCCTTGACAGTATTCTCCCAGGCAATGTAAGCTGTGAGCGGACTTCCTACAGCGGAAAATCCTCTGTGCTATCTCTTACTTGTACTTCAACAATCCTCCCTTCACTCCAAACTAAGTCTGAGAGTCTGACTGCCAAGGCTGTGATGATTTTCCCCTCTTTCCTAACATGCAGTTTCATGGTCTTGGCTCATCTGCTAAAGTCATCTCGCCCGAAGTCCCCCTCCCCCAAACCCAGAAGACATTTGAGGCCAATAAAACAGACACAATAACTTTTTCACTACAGAACGAAATGCACGTCGAAGGTACGAAGTGTCCAACACAAACAAACACCCACACTGTCCAGCCTTTTTTTCCCCTCCATACATGAGTTGTAAATCCATTCTGGTGAAACAGCCATGTGCCTGTCATCAGAAATGATATAATATCGTTCTTGTAATATCAATCAGCCACTTTAGGACAGATCTTTCCTCCTGATTCATGGTACTTATCCTCTATTGTCAAATGGGATTAATGATCCACTAGGACTCAATAAATATTGTATTACAAAACGCTGTATTACTACTTTGATTTAGAAACAGTTTGAAGTTTGTAATGTGTCTTTTAGTGTGGATCTTTTGAGTTTCACACTTGCTGCTATCGGTCTTAAATTCTTGTTTCCTCACTGTAATTGAGGATGAAACGGCGTTCTCACCAAATTACCTTCTTTGATCATGTAATTCAAAACTCATCTGGACTGCAGGGAACTGCTGTTTTACAATCTTGAGTGAAGGGAACCTTGTAACCTACGCCAGGGGCCCTCCTCAGGGCCCACATATGAACGCTGCATGCTGCAGTGAACCCAGGGTCGACTTCCTTTACCCCAAAGAGAAATTAATTGTTTCCTCAGGCTTCCTGCTGAACTCTTGACACAAGGGCACAGTATCCTGAAGAAAACAGGCCAAGGGCATGCTTCAGTCTGTTGGTTAATACCATGTGGAAATGAATTATGTCCATAACAAAGAGTTTTTTTTGATAAAAATATGTTTTTCCTAGCTTTATAGAATGTTTAATATAGTTTAAAAGACATAGCTCTACACACTCTCTGTTCATTGACTATGAAAGTCATCACAACGTTCTCGAGATCAGATGGTAACCTTATGGTATGAACAGCCATTCAAATAAAATTAAAGTACCGTCAATACATTTTTGGACCCTTCTGGGCAATGATGTTATCAAACAGTTGCCTATGTACACATCCAGCAGACACATTTGCATTAATTTGGTGTCATTTAGCTCTGTTTTGGTCTCCACCAAATCCTGGCAAGCACATCTGGCTCTTTAGCTGCTGAGTGCTCCATTATGTTCACCAGCTAGTCGCTAACTTTGTCTGTCTGCTGCTAAAAACACAGCATTGATGTATTATCACCTTACAAATGTTGCTTTGGTGAACGCACAACTAACCAGGGGAATTTTTACACATCTAGCCGATAGAGAGAGACATTAGCATTCATTTGGATTCTAGCTGAAGTGTTTCTTGCCACCTTATGAATGTAAGTCTGCAATAGAGTGCTCCAAGGATGACGTATTTTTGTAGGCCAACCAGGAAGTTAGCATCGCCCTGGTTCCCTCGATTTTATTGCAGAAAATAAGCTCTTTGGAAAACATACGTTTATAATACACGTTTTGTTCAGCAAGATAATCTTCACAAATGAACACCACTTTTATGATTTCTGAAGTGTGAATGCAAACAGCAGAAGTAAAAAGTTAACGTTAGCTATAAACAAAGTCCACCACGGTCCCATGAGTGTGAGTGCACACAACGACGCTGTAAAGGCAGACGTGTCGGCGCGATGACGTTTAGTAGTCTCATTTAGCCACTTGTTAGCAACTGCCTTTTTAAAGACACATAAAGGCTTCAAAATTCATGAGTGGGATATTAACTGATACATTTTATTTCGTAGAGCAAAACTTTAAAATCTCTTCAGCTGGTGTTAACCACAGACCTTATTTCAGGCATCTAACTAAAAACCAATTCAAAAGAAACATTGACTTCAAGATCAGGTAATTGGTGCTAGAATGCTAATTAATTTTCTGGGTTTAATGACTCATTCCCATAGCACTCTATAGTCACTCTATTTTCAGCTGTGTTTTGGTCTCCACCAACTCCCAAGAATTTCCGTAAGCTTGCTAGATACTCGATACTATGTTTCCCAGCTAGTGGCTCTTTCTTACTGGGCAGGTAAAGTGGATTTATCAGTGCTTTTAGAAATGGAAAAAGCTGTCAAACTTCATGAGAGCTGAGTTTTATGAACAAAAACAGAGATTTAAAGATGGCTAAAAAAGGTTAGTAGAGCTGGACTGACAGCAGAATTGGGTAATAATTCTCCATGGTGATGCTACTACAAGTGATACCTTCCATATTCCCCAACACACAACAGTCTCTTGATCCACTGATAATATAAACATTTTAATTAATGCAGTGTTAAAGGTACCCTGTATATAGAGCATTGTATATACCTACCGGTGGTCAAACACTACACATATAAATTACATA
>CAKAKQ010013519.1:0-18989 GCA_916700675.1 Helicolenus avius | reverse complement strand
TGGCCGCGCAGCTCCAACAAAGTGAGGGGCGTCAACACAACATGCAGCCGAGCCAGGTACCTGAAATTTAAACAAACAAACAAGTAAAGGGGGAATGCTGATGCAACAAATTACTCTCACACATCTTAATCTTGCTCAGGTTTTGTTTGCCAGCCTGTGGTGTTGAAAGATTTATGTCCTCATGTTTGGATTTCCCTACTTTTAAAACAACTGAAAAACAGCAGACTGCTAAGCTACCACATGACATTAAACTGATTTTGAACAATTTATTTGTGTAGTCCATCAGTGGTACTTAAAAAATATATTATGAGTATCTAAAGGCAACTTCTCAACAACCGAATATTCCCTGAAACTACTCAAACTTAATAGCACATTATTGGACTACTCAAATACAGCGTGATCTTGTGATTTATTTAATGTGTTTGTCAGTTAAAACAAAACAATGGTATGGAAACTTGACAGGATGGATGGACTGGATTTAAATTAAATCTTCAAAGTATAAATTGTATGCCAGCGTCTTTGCTATCACAAACAGAATACACAATTTCAATGATGTACTGACACACTTTGTCAAAAGATCAAAACATGTGGCACATCTTCAGAGAACCTAATGCTGATGGTTCACTGTAACATGCAGTTTGCTCTGTCCTCTGAAGATGTGCTACTTCATTAAGCAGAGAAGCTCCTTGTTGATCTTTGAGCTTTGAAGCTCTTTACTTTGCACATTTCTATTTATATTCCAAGAATTCTAAAAGAAACATATAATGCAGAAGAAAAAAAGACGAGATTCCCCTACAGGGTAACACTTTACTTTACTGTACTTTACTTTACTTTATTGAACATGTAATAAATAGTTTATACCACGTTATATTGTAGCAGATATAAGTAGTTTTGTCAACAACTATAGCGCCTCCTGTGGGCACCCTTAAACCTGCAGGATGCAGAATATTTTTGGCATCATTAGGCGAAAATTCCATAATAACCTCTCAGCATATTGTAATTCAAGTGCTCTGAGAGAAGACTTGACTTCTGCACCTCCTCATGGCTCTGTTTTCAGGCTTTGAAAAACCTAGCATGTGACGGGAGACTGGCCAATCACAGGTCATTTCAGAGAGAGAGAGCATTCCCATTGGCTGTTCATTCAAAGGAGGTAGTTGTCAATCACTCGCGAACTCTGATCAAACAGTCAAACTAGGCAGCGCTGATCAAACATGAATCATTATTCTGTCAATGTAATGCCTATTTCTCTCCTCAAATATTTTCAGGAACATCTTGGTGTACTGTTTGGTTGGTGTTTGGTATTGCCTCAACTGATCTCAACATGGCTCCCGGGTCACAAACTTTCTCATTTTACAGCTAAACAGTACACTACAAGATGTTTCTGAAAACATTTTACGCAAGAAATAGGCATTACAGTAACAGAATATTGATCCATATTTGTTCAGTGCTGCCTAGTTTGAACATCTGATCGGAGTTCGTGAGTGATTGACAGCCGCTCAGAGACAGCAGGCTCCAGCTCGGCTCTGATTGGTTCGTTGGACAACAAACACTTAAAATGTCCCTGCATCTGCTCTGACAACTGCATGATAGCGTGTCGTAAACCATCTCTTACATGTTAATATAGCACTTTTACATGCTTTAAGTAAAGTGTTAACCAGTCTCCTAGAAACAATACTCATATACTTTGAATAACATTTATTTTACAAATACATTTTGACAGAAATGTCATGCTGCCTGGATCAAACATTTTTTTCAACTTGAGGATATGTCAATTATTTATCTGGCAAGTCACAACATGTGACAAAATGTTTCACTTGTTTATCTACAATCCTGCAATACAAATACAAATGTGCATATAGCAACTGAAGCAGCATGAAACTTTTTTTTTTTTTGGCTGGGAAAAGATCACGGCCTTGGTTAAATATTAAAAAAGTCAACAGTGACTTGAAGTGCGAGGCAGGCGGTGTTTACATTATTAATATTTAATCGAAGCGACAGCTTAACCAACGGGCTTTTGTTGCCTAAACCTAACCACAGCTGGGATTCAGATGCAAACCCAGCTCAAGTCTTGCACTTTCAAATAGGGCTCAAATTTAGACACTCATATGATTTAGTCGACTAATCGATTAGTTGATTTAATCGACAGATCTGCAAAATGAATCACAATGAATCACACAAAAACACCACTTTAAATCTTATGTTTAACAGAGATGTGCTTAAGTTTCTAATAACATAATAATATAATAAGTCATTCAGCATGACAAAAGTATAAAAAATGACTATTCGACTAAAGAAATCTTAGTCGATTAAAACCAAAACGACCAATTAGTTGAAGAGGGAGCAGCCCTACTTTCAAAGCCTTCTCTGGAAGAAATTGCTGCTACTGAACATTGGCGACACAAATTAGAGGTATGTAAATGTATTTTCTATGAGACAAAGGTGCATCTGGAATACTATATGTATGATTGCAGTACGTGCTATTGTCGGCTTAAAACTTTTCCAGCATAACTCTTTTACTGAACGGCCTCCTGGGTTGCCTATCTGTATGTGTTCAATGTTCAGTCTTACTCTGTCTAGTCTAATGCTCAGTAATTTTAACATCAAACCCCTTGCATTACACTTGTACATTTTGTACAATTGCAAAAAAAAACAGTTCCTGCTCTGAAAGTTCTTGAAGTTGAAGCACAAGTGCAATACAGGAACATAACAAGACCAAACTGCAGATAGTAATATAGAATTGCTTCAAATCAAGTGGTTTCCTAGTAAAAGGGTATAAAATATAGCTACAAACATTTATACAACATATATTGTACATCTCATAAGGAGAGGCTGTATCTCTTAAGAAATCTACCTTCTCTGTGACCTTTTCATGATCAGAGAGAACACACATATACAGCTCGGTGAACTTAAAGTATTTTTTTCCCAATACATAAAATAAGGCATGACATCTTGAGAGACGTTTGATCTCTTTTGCTTTTACAGTATTTCTTTATGTACTACCTTTGAGAAAAAAATGAATGTTGCGTCTTTATTCTCTGAGAACATATAGCGCTGATCTTGTTCGACTTCTGCAATGCGAGTTCAGACATGCACTTCATCCCAGATACATCTCTCTAACTGCTCCCGACACAGTTCATTTTGGCCACTGACCTCTCAAATTTGCCGAGCGCTTTCATTACACACAAAAGAAACCGCAGCCCTATTCTGCACGTCAAAGACGACCCTAAATCTTAATGCTGGTCGGAAATGTTGAAGTCTTAGTGTGCATTCACATGAAAGAGAGAAAGATCTGAAGGATGCCATAAGCTGGGCTCTGGGGCCTGAACAGAGAGACCCTGAAGACATGCTGGGAATATTAGAGAATGATTGATACTCACAGCTGGGGAATAGAGGAGAGCAAAGGAATGTTGAGGAGTTTTTTATCTTGCTCACTTCCTTTGAAATATGGTTTACAATCCTCTGCTCATCCCCCTTTCCTCTAAGAACCTATAGATTATAACACAAGACGGCCAAATGTCTCCCCTTATTCTCATGAAAAGACACATGATATGCCTGTCTACTCTGAACCCTGCAAGCCAACTCAGCAGACATGCTGTCTCTCATATACTCTCTCTTTGTGTGTGTATCTCTCTAATTATACCAATATCTACACACTGTACAGCTTTAACTTTAAAGTAAAGTTAGTTTGGAAACTGGATTTTCACATACTGTATGGTATGAAAATGAAATGAATGAAACTGTGAGAGACAGAGCTGGCAGACATATGGAGTCACAGATGGATTTAAAAAAAAGGGGGTTTTATTTACCCAACGCACAAAAAATCCATTTACATTTATGAAATAAAACAAGTTCTGGGTCCACAAAAGAGGTCAACTAAACTCAAACTGTATCAAGCAAATAGACCAGACCAACCAGAACCAACTGAACACAAGGGGTGCATACTATACTGTATAATGATTGATCAGCCTATTCCAGAAACAAAGGGGTAATGCAGTGACAAACGTAAGATTAGATAAGATTACACAGGACATTTGTTATCTTACAATCAGCGTACATAATTAAATAATCAACCAAAAAACAACAAAAACATGACATTAACAAAATCTCTAATGCATTTCAATCCCCCCATGATGTGGCGGGCACTTGGTCCAGTCTGATTGGCCACTTTATTTGATTACCAGTGCTGCTTCAGGAGATGCATTTTTAGGTCAGACCTGACAATACGTCTCTTTGGCAGCATTAACCGGCACTTAGCGCTGGTAACTCAAAAGCAGTTAGCTCAACTTAAGGCAACTAAACACTATAGACAATGTGTTGATGAATGAACTTTAAGAAACAATTCAGTTGGAGGCATGTTTATATCCGTCTGGCTACTGCAAGCAATATTGGCTCTCCTCCTGACTTTGGTTTGCTCTCTACCGACTCCTAAGGAAAGTATCAGGTTCCTTAGTTTGTCTGTTTGTCGTTTGGTGCTAGGAAGCTAGCATACAGTGGGTTTTAATTGTTGTAAACAGCTGCCTACGACAACAACATTGTTGACAGCAGTGACTGTGAATCAAAGTCAGTAACGTTGCAGGACGGCAAACCAAAACAATCAGCTAAAAGCTAAATGCAGATAATGCTCAGTGGGTTCTTCACATGACCCCTTTGCCATAGCCATTTGATCAGATGTGGCAATATAACAACAGTAATAATAATATTTAAAGGGCCAGTCTGTAGGATCTAGGGGTATCTATTGGCAGAAATGGAATATAATATTCAAAACTATGTTTTCTTTAGTGTATAATCACCTAAAGCTAAGAATCTTTATGTTTTTGTTAGCCTAGAATGAGCCCTTCATATCTACATAGGGAGCGGGTCCTCTTCACGGAGTCCGCCATGTTGCACCACCATGTTTCTACAGTAGCCCAGAACGGACAAACCAAACACTGGCTCTAGAGAGTTCTCCGACACGCTTGAATGGGAGGGATGAGCGGTATTCAGTTGGTTGCAATCTGACCTCAAACCCTGGCACTAGATGCCACTAAATGCTACACAATGGTCCTTTAAAGGAACAGTGTGTAACATTTTGGGGGATATATTGACAGAAATGGAATTTAATATTAATAAGTATGTTTTCTTTAGCTTATAATCACCTGAAAATAAGAATCATTGTGCTTTCGTTACCTTAGAATGAGTTGTTTATATCTACATACAGAGCGGGTCCTCTCTTCATGGAGCCGCCATGTTTCTACAGTAGCCCAGAATGGACAAACCACTGTGTTAACTTTTCCTGCTTGGGCTGGAGTTGATAACGTTACTCACTTCGGAGTTAGCCTTTGTCTTTCCACTTCACCCTCACCGCCAGGAAACGAGACACGGGGAAACCTCTGTTGGTCTTGAGGAGCTTCAGCGTTTATTTCTGCAGAAACTGCAACTTACACTTGATATTTCTTAAAACTAAACTAACTCTTCTGGTCCACTATCTCACTTGTTCACTCACACACATTCACCACCACTCTCTCTCTCTCTCTCTCTCTCTCTCTCTTGCTTCACCACTCACCTCCCACGTACACACACACACACTCTACACACTGGTTCTCCTATTCTCCAAATGACCTACACTACTCTTGCAACAGCTCTAGAGAGGGCCATTCGCATTTTTACGTCAGCCACTGTAGCTCGGCTTGGCACACGGGAAAAGCTTCAGTTGTTTGCAATCTGCAAACTCACCACTAGATGCCACCAGATGTTACAAATTGTACCTTTAGGTTAGAAAATGGATAAAAAAGAACAAAATTCTTTACAGTGAATCAATAACACATCCGTTTCTGATGAACATCGTAAAGCATTAATAACAGATTTGTCCCAGGCCTGGCAGGCTGTTTAACTGACCTTTTGTAACCTTGAGCTGATCTCCTCTCACTGAGCTACTCATTCATGATCAATAAGCAATCAGGGAACTTGTCTCTGCATGCTTTGGCCATCGAAAGTGTTTACGAAGCAAGCAATCTCTTTTGCAAATCACTGTTTTATTTGCTGTCATATAACCTTACCTTCACCCATATCAAGTTATCGGCCTGCTGGCGTAATATCCTTTTGCTAATGCAGTAATTGACCTTACAGCACATGATGCGTTTTCATTGGAATGAGGGCGGTTCATTGTGCTCATTATTTTGCTTACACATGCTGCACCTGTAATTCAGCAGACTGGGTTTGTTTGTAGACAGACAGGAGGTTCAGAGCACTGTAACAGCGCCGCACTTAAAACAGGTCTTCTATGAACATATTTTCTGCGTGTCAGCAGCCGAATCTCAGAGGACACAGCGCCACAAAGACCTGTCAGGCAATCTTATAACGATGAACCCCATTGTAGGTACTTTAATATTTGGCATTCACATAAGAATTCAGCACTAGATGACATTCTGCTCTAATCTTGCTGCTGCAGTGTAGAATTCGTGGTTTGCTAAATCAAAAAAGTGCCTGAGCTGAAACCAGGCTCAAAATGTCATGTTCCTGCAATGGAGACCTAATAAAGAGATTCAGTGTTCTTCTAGCTTTAGATAGTTTTGCGAGTACCCAAAACTTCTATCTGTTATGGTGTTCTATGTCAGTTACTGTGTGGAGAAAATGAAAATGAGCGGAGCGTTAAAGGTCTTATTGATAACGCATTGATGACGCATATGTAAAAAAAAATAATACATTCACAGAGCTTTGAGAAAGGTGTTGTAGGGTGTGTAATAGCACCTTTAAAGTTTTAGAAATGTCTTTTTTGCATTTCTGTTGGAAAAACAGTAGATATTAGCTTGATTATAAGAAACATTATTACCTTATTTTAATGGCTGTTAATTGATTTCCAATAACAAATATATACATACTTTTGTATAAAGCAAGCATATTTGCCCACTTCCATGTTGATAAGAGTATTAAATACTTGACAAATCTCCCTTTACGGTACATTTTGAATAGATAAAAAAATGTGCTATTAGTTTGCGATTAATCACGATTAACTATGGACAATTATGCGATTAATTGTGATTAAATATTTTAATCGATTGACAGCCCTAATCAAAATACAAACAATGTTTATCTGCAGTATATTTAGTGGACTTTAAATGTCTCTTTTTTCTTTTTTTTTTTTAGAAAATCAGAATATAGAGGTGAGAGCAAAATACTTTTAGAGCGACATGAAAGGGTGTGCAGAGGTAGTCCAATAGCAAACCAGCCAAATCTATTTAAATATTAACCAGACAAAGCATAATCAGCCCCTTATTGAGTCTGCCAATTGATTCTTCTTCATAAGTATAAACCTCAAGCCAACAGACACCAGAACTTCCTGCTTGAAACTATTTGAAAGCTGGAAATCAGCGCTTACCTGCAACATGTAAACCGATTTTTTTAATTAAGTCAATTCTTTAGGATTAGGGCACAGAATAATAATTGGGAAGTAAACACAAAAATGAATAAATGAAAAAAAGCACTATTCAGGCAAAATGTGTCAGTAAGATGCTAAATATGTGATGTGAAAAAAAAGCAGCCCAAGATTAAAATTCCTGAAAACTTTATTATTAGGGTTAAGAAATCTCTTCTGCCGTCTGTGACGAAGACAGATGGAAAGACTCTTTGTTTTTCAAGTTTGTAAACATCATATTTTTTATTGTTAAGGCATTAAAAATAAGTTTCAGTTGATGTAAGGTTGTTTGTAGAACATTCAAAGCTGTTTTGAGGTTCTCAACTGAAGTTATTCTGTTTAATGTTTTTGAGGTTGAAGTTTCCTCTCAGTCACAATGACCTAAATATTCTGTTTATTTGTGTGTATACAGCAACACATGTGCGAATGGGGTTCGCTCATCCTGCATAACTTTAACCAGTCTGATCCAATATCTTTAATACTTTGTGATTATGACAAACATATATACATCCAATAAGTACATTGAATAAAATACCTGTTTCAAACACTATGAAGAGGAAACGCTGTTCCACCCCTTTCAAATTCCGTCGTCGTTAAGTATCAAATTGAAGGATGTAGTTGAGGTTCAGTCCTGTGATTGACGGGCAACTTGTCCAGGGTGTACGCCGCCTCTCACCCAATGTCAGCTGGGATTGGCTCCAGCACCCCCATGACCCTCAAGGATGAGCAGGTACAGGATGGATGGATGGAGAGTTCTGATTTTCGCGATACATTTTCTCAATTGGTGTGACCCCCTTCTCATTTTTGATAACAGTTCAGTGGCACTTGCTCCATTTATCAGAAACTCTTTACCAAGCTGCAGAAACTCAATAAATTATTCTGTCAGATTGCCGCATTTGAATTGCAGCTCTTTCTTCTCTCCCCCTCAGATTTCTACTCTCACTGCCGAGCTCTCGCTCTCACCACTCGTTCTCTCCCCCCCTTCTACTTTCCCTCACATTCACTCAGTTCACTGCTTCACACAAACTCCTATTTTTCACGGCAGGTAGCAGGTAATATCCAGGGGTACTTTAACATAGTTTGTGTGGCCAATAGAGAAGGTGCGCCAAAATAGCATCAAAAAACCTTAGTAATCGTAGGTAGAGGCAGTCACGATGCCTAATGCCATTTCAAATCGAGCCGGTGTGGCAACTTATTGGCAAACACATTACTTTAAGTTTCTCTTTCTCAATCAATTCACTGGAAAGCTAAAAACCAATCTGGAGCACGGCAGCTCCCACGAGGCTTGATTGATGAGCCTGAGTGGGAATGTGCATATCCAAGCAAGGTTTGGTTTATGTGTCCTCAAATTCCATTGGGTGGAAAATGTGGATTGAGTGAGGCCGTCATGGATTTGGCATCACTAACTTTGGGGCAGATTGCGGAGAGTGGATTGATGCTCAGTGGAGGGGATGTGACAGTTCATCTGAAGGAAGAATGGGAGTGAGAAGGGAAAACAAACAGGCAGATCTATATAGAGATTGACAGCGCCACAAGGCTGATGGCGTACGAGAGCACATAGGAAAGTAGAAATAGAAAATAAAGTAACCCAGACAGAATAATTGGAAACTGGCGCAGTTGCTTAATTAGTAATTAATTTCTCTAATAAACATTTCCTGATGTGCTCAATAGCTGTCAGCAAAAACAGATTTTTCCTGCTGCTCTTGAACCTGTTCTCCATCATGTTCTACCATTTTGCAGCTGTGCTTGTGTCAGTCCTTTCCAAACCAAACAAATGAGGTCAAAGCTCAGTTACAGTGCTTTATTTGTCTTTGGATGGGGATGGAAAAAGATGTTCATGAGAAAGGCCACAAGAATAAAGTCGCCACCATTCAGAAATCAATCCTGAAACTAAACCACAAAGTGTAAAAAAGGGTTTTTCATTGCTTCAGTTTCCTATGTGCCAGTGCTCCGAAGGCCTCAACGTTGATAGAGTGGAAAAGTATCTATGGCAAGAGTTGGGTTACAAATAACATGAATGCATCAGGGAATTCTTTGTGTTTTAACCCTTTAATGTTCTGCTTGGTAGAGCACATTTTGAGTTACTATTTCTTATTGAAAAGTGTGTTGAACTTAACTCAACTCGATTGAGCCATCTCTATCACTGGGTTTAGGTATATTATGCTAAAATAATCCACCAGATGTTGCTGTATCTTTCAATAGCATGCCTTTTCAGTTCGCCTTTTTACAGGAAGTTAGCAACAAAAAAAGTCACTCCAGACATGAGGTGTCATTTTCAAAGGTAGGTATATTTTTTGACAGATCATAGTTTCAGAGGCCATACTGAACAGATTTATTTGACTTGATAATAAAATAAAAAGTCTAATAACAGGCATATCATTTTCTAAATACGTGCTCTACCAAACGGTTCAGTTGTCCTTTTATGGTAAAGCTTGTAAAGATAATGATGTAATTAAAATGTTGTTATTTTCTGCTAAATAAAACAACTTTTGATCATTCATTGTTATTAATATGGTACTTATTTATTATTTATTTAATGTCATTCCATTATATATATATATGCAGATATAATTTAATAAGTATGATTTCTTTCTGTCTAAAAACATGTTTGACCCAACGTTGTCCTGTATGGGTAAAAAGTAGTGATTTTGAAATAATACATTTTAATGGAATAAAAAACTTAGCAACATATAATATTGTTGATATCGTTTGATAATATCATATATTTAATGTTATTATTTGATAAAAAATATGATTTTTCACCATTTCTGAGATGGATGGAAGTAGCCTACTGTAAATATGTTAAATATCTAAAATAAACAGTTGCTGGTGCACTAAATGTTGTGATGGTACAGGCTTGAATCCGTTCTAACAGCAGAAATGGGAAGCACAGGTTAGTAGTAAGTGTTTATTGAGTGTGTATTGGCTATGTGCAGTATATTTCTCCTCTTGGATATGAGCCATGTTTGTGTTGGAACCTTGCTGCTCTAGAAACCTTGCAGATTACCCGTGTTAACTGGGACCAGTGCCTGTGTTTGTACATCAGTATCTGGGCTTTCAGCTGGCCCATGTCTCAGCATTGTGCCGACAGTACCAGTGGTGCTGCTACAGCGCTCGCTGTAGCCAGTGAAAGCCTGCCAAGTATCATGGGTGGCTGGCAGACTGGCAGATGTGGTCACAGAGAAAAAGGGACATGTCTGCTAGCGCTAACTGTATCTATCCAAGCGGTGTAGGTATAATAGAGGAGCAGAGTAAGGTTTGCTGAGCCACTTATAGAAGACAAATGGAGCTGGACAGGAACATGATTTTATGTGCTGACAATTTAGAAGCTGTAGAAAGGAGGGAAAAAAACTGTTTCAGGCCCAATGGAACTTAGACAGGTACCTTAATTAAGATGTTAAATGTTAAATGTTAAACTCACATTGAATTTCTCCACATCTAATTCATGAAGGATGTATGCAAGCACACCCTTTAACTTTTATTTATTTAAAGGGATAGTTCGGGTGTTTTGAAGTGGGGTTTTACTTAACCATAGTCAGTGTATTACTGACAGTAGCTGGCGGTCGGCACGCCCCCAAATTGGAGACACAGATAGGAGTACTGGCACAGGAGCAAAGCATGTATTGCTCTGGATGGGGGCAGCAGCAAAACATATATTTTAGCCATCTAAAAGAAAAGCTCACCTTAAAAAGTCTATATCCTTTAAAGTGTGCGGCATATTTTGAATATTTTCACAGCTTCATCTTGCCGTGAAACAGCGCTTTCCGACGGGGAACTGACGTGAAAGTGAAACTCTTTCCAAAGCCAGCAGACTCCTTCAACTTTCAGTTCAGGTCCTCATCAGAAAATGTTCTAAATTTAGCATACACCTAAACAGATATCGATTTTTTTTAGGTGGCTAAAATATGTTTTGATGCTGCCCCCGTCCACAGCAGTACATTGCTTTGCTCCAGTGTTGGTACTCCTGTCTGTTTCTCCAAACTGGGGGCGTGCCGACTGTCATCTACTGTAAGTAACACACAGATTATGGATAAGTACCACAATAAAACCCCACTTCAAAACACCCGAATTATTCCTTTTAAGTAAACGTTTTGCAAAAGCAAGTGTAATTCAAGAGGGATATTTTTTAGGGCTTAATTACGGATTAATGATACATTACAACAAAAATCATAATCTCTAACAATTGTCCCGACATAATTCCCATTCGTGACAATTACAAGTAGCTTTTTACTGTTGTAGCTAGGATATATTGAACAAGTTGAAAGTTGCAATCAAATGCATTGTCAGAACAATTCTTAGTCTTGTTTTCTTCTTCTCTTATCATACTGTGCATTTCCTAATTTAAATAATACCAGTGTTTCCCTTATAATTGTACAGGCTTTAAAAGTGACACATTTTCCTTTTAAACATGCTGTGCGGTGGATTTGATTTATGCCAATGTGAAGAGTGGTTCATGTGGATTTGTCAGATGGTTCTGTGTAACAAACCATCTGGTGGGTCAGGTTAACACACTTTTCCTTGAAGTGTTAAATTTGAGAAAGGGTGTGAGAGTGGTGTCATTCTTCTCTTCCAAATCCCTTCAAGACGGTGAATAAGCTGATTTCCCAAAATGTCAAAATTATTTCGTTAAATGAAAAACTAATATTTTTGAAGAAAAAGCATTAAGATACTTATCTTATAAGCGGATTGATAGGAGAGTCACTTTGCTAAATTGTATCAGTATTGTATTATATTTATTATTTTTATATTTTAAAGTATTTCAAATGTTATACAGCACTAACTATTATATTTCCTGTGATTTCAGTGGCCTGATTCACCTGTTTTGTGGTTTTGCCTGTAGTGTCATTGCATAGCCCTGCACAGTAGGGCTGTGTATTGGCAAGAATCTGGCGATACGATATCATGATGCAGAGGTAACGACTCAATATATATTGATATTTTATCTATTTTTATGAAAGCTGTCAAAGAACACACCACCATATGCATAAAATCTGAGTAGAAAAAACAACAACTTTTGTATGCAATCACAACAGTGGGATCTACATTTGCATTTATAACAGTCCCTGTAACATCTAACATCACGGCACTACTTTGAGAAGACACAAACACTGAGAGGGAGCATCTTTTTGCAAATTAAATAAAGTATTGACTGAGTTAATCTTGAAACTATCAAAAAACACTATCAAAAATTGATAGTGTTTTTGAGAATTGATATCATGAAACATAATATTGCAATATTTGATATTTTCTTACACCCCTACTGCACAGGTGCTATTTTTTTTTATTTTCCTTTATAGAGCAGTACATTCTGTGACAATAACCTCAGTGCAATAAATAATTTAAATAAAGAAATGTGGGCAGGTGAGCTCGAGGTGGAGAGAGAAAGAGAGGGGGGGTGTTGGGGGATGAGTGCACTAATCAGTAGGCTGCCCTGAGGGATCAGTCTGCAGAGGCAAGGACTTCTGAATGAGAGAAAGCCAGAGAAAAAGAGGGCAGACTGCAGGGGGAGGAGGAGAAGGAGAGAAGAAAGAACTAATGCAATATAATAAGAAAAGAAGACCTCCAAGAAACGCCTGCGTGGAAACCTAAATAATGAAATGATAGTGCAAGCGAGGTACAGGGACAGAGGGAGATAGCGAAATGGAAAGACAAAGAAGAAGTGTGGTGGCACAATTCACGTATTGCATCTTAAGTGAGAAGTGGGAGCATGAGGACTGAATAATGAAACAAAGATTAGGTATTAGGTATGCCAGGTAGGTCTTTGTCGGAGAGCTCTTGGAAATATTTAAAAAGGTTAGTGTATGAATAAACATAGCTTATCAAGGTCCTTTTACGCTGGGAAAAGAAAGAGATCCTAATGAATAATAAAGAGCTGATGTGACAGGAGAGGCAGCCTTGTGCTCCCCCACTCCCCCAACCTGTAATGCAGTAATGGAATGTTTCCTACAGGACTTTTTACCACAAAGGACAAAGGCATAATCATTAAAATGGGGGAGCAGGGAGGAGTCAATATTGCAAAGAGCTGTTGTTATTCATTGTGCAGGCTACAGATGGACTGTATATTAGGAGCATGGTGTTCCCATTAGAGACTCCACTGACACATGTTCACACAGCCCTATTCAACTGCTCCCAAGGTCTCTGTTACAGTTCTGTCACACACACATGTAGGACACTGGAACAGCGAGAGGAACAGAGAAAGGGATATAAAAGAGTCTCTGCTGACACCGGGAAGTGGTACTTGCATAATTTTTTATGAGCCATAGTTCGTATAATGAAATAGATTGTGACATGCATGTTAATTGTTCACTGTTCCACTGTACAGTAAAACAAAAGTCCTTTCCTCAGTGGCAGTCAGCCTGGATTTGGTGGTATAATTCATGCCTATTAACATAAATTCAGTAGCTCAGACTTCACTGTTGTCTGTTCTTAGTTGATGCACCGCAACACCTTTTAATCAGTTTTTTTTAATTGCTGCAGATTTAAATTCAGTATTTTGGATTTGTGAAGCCTGATTAATTGATATTTGTTGATGTCTTCGCCAAAACTTATAACAAATAAAGTCAGAATGGATCCAATTAAAATAGGCAGAAGTGGAGCTTAACTATGGCAGAAACACGCTGACAATGTAGTCAAACTAAACTGAATGTAATGAAACATCATGACATAATTTGTCTGTCATTTTACTTTGGAGACTTTTGCACGAAAAACAACTGCCTACCAAAACCAGCTGCAGCAGAAGTTGACGTTTGCCAGCATGTAGGCTAACAAAACAGTTTTGGAAAGGCAGCAATTTAAAACGGATTTAAAACCTGTAGTTCTGTGCTGGGCACAAACACACTGACACTGAAACAGTTTAGAAGCAAAGAATGAACGATGGTGCAGTCACATGCTCCTCGGATGGTCCCATTTCCCGAGTAGGGAAGTTGTTCTTCTGACTTCGGTGTGTTCGTGAGCTTCAAGTCTTAATTTGGAAACAACATGGATTCTACAAAGAAGATGTGTAATATTTTATTGCTTAAACAACACTTTAACTGTTTGAGTTGTTCTTCTGACTTGCCGGGGTGTTCATGTGAACACATTTTTCCGACTATTCCGATACCACATGAATGCAAGACAAATGCCATATCTTGCAATGTTAATGAAAGTGAAACATAATGCGTTTACAAACAAACAAACTAAACCAAACTATAAACTCCTCGGCGGAGGTAACTAACTGTATGTTGACTTAATGTTAGAAGATGTGTTTTCTTGTTGGAAATGCGATGGTGAGTGATGGGTTGTTGGGTTTTGGCAGGCAGCTGCTGTCCTCTCTTCCCATTACTGTGTACTGGCACTAAATCTGTTAGTGTAAGGAGTACCGGATCATTCCAGCCTACTTTCACTCCTGTCCCTGCCCCACTTCCTACCCCCTTACTTGTGGTGCCCTTGCTCACACCAAACCCATCTTCAAACTTCTCCTTCATTTTGATCTCAACTTCACAGTTGTAAAGTTTCGAGACAGACAGACAGAAATATATAAACACCTGGTGAAGTACTCAAAACTGCTTCTGTGGTAGTTCCCGCTACAGTAGGTGTCACCAGGTCCACATTTTGACACAATGACATACACACAGACTCACAAAAGTCTTGTGAAAACACTATAAGCTTCGCTGTCGCAGCTGTAGTGTAAAATCGATTTCAGTGGTTTGAAGACTAGAAAAGCGCTATATAAATGCAAGTCTATTTACAATTTACCATGGTGAATACTGTCAAAACAAGATGACGGCAGCGGCACCGCTACAAAAGAGAAGAAACAGAAAATTAAAACACTGCCTTTTTGCCTAAAGCATGTAATATACAATGTGCTGTATGTGGTTACACTGAAATAGATTCAGAATTTGCTAAATTTCTCCGTTCACTCCTACTTGTAGTGCTGTTGAACACATCTGGTTAACACAGTTTCCAACCAGATTTCAAAGGCAATAAGCTCTCCTGGCCTATACAGATCTTTTTGTTCTCCCTATCTGTATCATCATTTTTAAACCGTCACCATCACCAGCATCCTTCTTTCCAGTAAAAGAAATGTGCAAAAATGAGACCTTCCTTTCCTGTTGCCTCCTGAACTGTCAGTAACTTCACCACTCTTACAGCAAGTAAAACTACTCACCCTGCTGTCTGATATTGGTGTGAACAGCAAGACTGGAATAACCGAGAATATGTCTACAGGAGTTTCTCTATTTTATGTTATTTTTTCACCTGGCTATATTTGGATAAGGGATTGTGCCTTTAACACATTCAGAAGATGTTAAATGTACCATCAAAGCCAGCCAGTTGACATTATGTGGCCTGCCTCTTGAAAGGCGGCAAAGTGCCACAGCTAAAGCCATCTGAAGCGATAGGATGCCAGAGGATGCCAGGTTTAAAGTCATCTGTTGGTTCTGTGCAGTCTTTGTGAATCACTCCGGGGCTGCAGGGTGATCTTTCTGTATGTGCGCTTGTTTATCCATCACAACCGTGAGTGCCAGAGGTGCCCTTGACGGTCTTCAATGCTCGTACAATATTTCTCAGCCTCTCACCAGGTCGGAGTGTTAACCTTGCAACACAGAGAGGTACAGAGGAGGGTGTAGTGGGTGAAACTGTGATGTTTAAAACACAAAGGCATGACCTCTGAAATGTGGGTGGATGGATTTCATGATAGTGGAGAATATGTTACGTTTCGTCTGATTGTCTGAAAACAGTGAGCCTTCATTAGATACTAATGTAAAATATGGTTCTAATGAATGAGAAAATGTTCTGTTGACTACAGTCTAATTTATATTGGTTGTGTTGCTGAAGTACAGTGTGAGGCCGGTGGCTGAGCATCCCTCCCAGTCTCTCAGTGTTGTTGTGCACCTCTCTGTCACGAATCTCATTCCCTCCTGCACCCACTTGGATTTCATGCAAATTTTTGTTATTCCACGTCAAGAAAGGTGCGTTCTCTAAGCGACTGGGTCAGGCTGTGGGGAATCACATTAACTGACTCAGATCTGCCACAGTAGCTTATATAACTCTCACTGTCACTGTTTATCAATTTGCAATGCTTCACATTTTATTGGAGCTGGAATGTTTTTTTCAGACTTAATCACTGCTTGTTCTCACTTTTCTCGAGTCCAGCCACTTTTTTTTTTGGCTATTTGAGTATTTAAACCTGCAGTAGGCAGAATGTGTTGGCATCATTTGGCGAAAAATCAATAATAACTTATCAGCATATTGTATTTCAAGTGTTCTGAGAGAAAACTAGACTTCTGCATCTCCTCATGGCTCTGTTTTCAGGGTTTAAAAAATCTAGCCCGCAACGGGGGACTTTGGCCAATCACGGGTCATTTCAGAGAGAGAGCGTTCCTATTCGCTGTTCATTCAACGGAGGCAGCTGTCAATCACTTGCAAACTCCGATCAAGTGGTCAAACAGACAGCACTGATCAAATATGAATCAATATTCTGTTACTGTAATGCCTATTTCTCTCCTCAAATGTTTTCAGAATCATCTTGTAGTGTACTGTTTAGCTGTAAAATTAGAAAGGTTGCTCCGGCTGGTGGGCGATGCTTGGTATTTCCTCAACTGATCTCAGCATGGTTGCTGGGCCACAAACTTTCGAGATGAGCTCTTTCAGTCACAAGGTCAAAGGTTCAGATTTTTGCAAGTTGATTTTAACACAATACTCACGTTCCATATGTTAATATTGAGAGTTATGGGTAGCAGTAATCATCTTGTCTCACCATACTGGCTGTGAACTGATTTCTTCATAGTCAACTTGGAGAAAAGCCACAGTCCTCATTCTGTGTAAAAATAAGTGGGTGTCTCCCAAAATTACAGTCTTTTTACTGTGGCACGACGTTCCCTCACTCTGTTTCCCCAGACTCCATATATCCTTGCTGAGCTGCGGTGGGATGAAGACACCTTCTGCTGAAGTCTCATTGTAGCGTTACATGAACTTTAAAATCCAATTTTGCACAGAACAAAGATTGTGGATTTTGTCCCCCCTGTCTTATGGTATAGCTACTCTACGAAGGAATGACTTCACAGTATGGAGTATGGAGAGGACAAATGCTAACAACGACCAATAACTCTCCTAAAGGTCATATGGCAGTATTGTGAGCATTGTATTGGGATAGTGTCACGGTCACAGGTTGTCATTTGTCATTCTGATTGGTTGCCAACTGCCAGGAAGGCGGGTCTTACCTTATAAATACTCTGTGTCTATTTGTTATCCTAAATAAGCTGAAAGCAACGCAGAGCTCAGTGCACGGTTTGAGTGATGAGAAGAGGACCCAACAAGGTAAGGCCTGCCTCCTTTTTCCTGTTGGTGGGAACCAAGGCATTTAGCTTATGTTGTGGCTTGTTAGTAGCAGGTACAGCCATATGGCATTGTGGAAATGGACTTATGTCAATCTTCCCTTTTAAAGAAACAGTGTGTAGGATCTGGCGGTATCTAGTGGTGAGGTTGCAGATTACAACTTCCCCTGTGTGCCAAGCATGAAGGATTGCTACGGTGGCCGACGCAAAAAAGCAAATTGGCTCTCTCTAGAGCCAGTTGTTGTAAGAGTGAAGTGCTTAGAGTGTGTGTACATGGGAAGTGAGTGGTGAAGCAAGAAAGCGAGAGCGGCGGCGACGACATCAAGTAATGTTATCGACTCTGGCCAAAGCAGGAAAAGTTAACGGTGTTTGGTTTGTCTTTTCTGGGCTACTGTAGAAACATGGTAGTGCAACATGTTCGACTCCGTGGAGAGGAAACGCTCCCTATGTAGATATAAACAGCTCATTCTAAGGCAACGAAAACACAACGATTGTTATTTTCAGGTGATTATACACAAAAGAAAACATACTTATTGATATTGTATTCCATTTCTGCCAATAGATCCCCCTATTTGTCACACACTGGTCCTTTAAGGGGAGACACTACGGATGAATAGGCTTCACATTGACATTTTAACTAATAAATATCACCAAGAAACTTCCCCAGTTGATTACTTGGATTAAGACAATTATTCCTTGTACCATAAGTTTTATGAAATGTATGTTTAAATATGCAAATGAGTAATTTTCTTAATAAATATGTGCTAATTTGCATATATTCCCAGAACAGAAATCATTTGATAAAGCCGGGTTAAAAATTCCTTTTTCATACAACAGAGATTACATTACAGAGATCATTTTGGATATGTCTATCACTCCATAAATCAGAAAATACTGTCAAAAGCCATAAAATAATCCATTTTCACCATGCTTTTAGGAATAACATTTTTTATAAATCAGGCTATGAATGATATATGAACAAACACTTCTGCAAAACCCTTCAGAATATAGATAGGAATAAAACTGTAAGTTGGTGTATGTAAGTGCTACTGAAGTGGAGATTTCTAGTCAGAGTATAAAAAAAAATAATTTTGAGAAAACGACCCTTAAAGGTATCGTAAAATTCGATCCATTTTGCAAGACGCTACAGGGGAATAGGGTAACAACTAATAGATATCACCATGAAACATCCCCAGTTGATTGCTTACATTAAGACAATCCATTTTTTGTATGAAAGTTTTTTGAAATACTGTATATGAAAAATAAAAGTGTCAACCCGAGGGGGT
>CAKAKQ010013518.1:0-21818 GCA_916700675.1 Helicolenus avius | reverse complement strand
CAGCCAAGTTTAAGGTTTACAGATCAGAAACCTAAATACTGATCATTATGATGATTCAAAATTTAGCTCCTCAGTTAGTTTTTTTACTCGTTTGTCAGTTATCTTAAATGTATGACCAATACACACAAAGAATACAGTATAAGTTAAAAAAAAATTATTAAGAATGGCTTAAGGTCATTATATTTCCTGTGCAGTTGTTGATGTAACAGAGAAGAGACACCGTGGTGAATCAGTAATTGCAGCTATCGCAGTGAATAAATTATGACAAAAATATCTGAATTTGTAATTGTTATCTGCTTGATTTTAGTGCTCAGCACAAACACGTCCTCATACCAAATCAAAACATGGTGTGAATTCAAACAAAAACACTCTCTTAGATTTAGGAAAAACACCGTGGTTTTGGATGAAAGCCCTGTGTTTGTTGGATCCATCCACCACCATCTCCCACCTGCCCTTTTTTTCGCTCTGTTAACTACGTCACCACACTCCCCGCCCACTTTCTCTGAGTGTTTAATATTGACGCGGATGGGTTTAAATTGTAGTTACTTGAAAGCCCGGTGCATCTCATACGGACACTAAAGGGTGCCTTGTGCGTCCGTATCACACACCGAGGGCAGTGACAAAGCGATGGTATTTGACGCCCTGGGAATGAGAATTGGCTGTCAGGACAGATTCGGACAATAACACTGAATAATCCTTCCTGTGCACACCTCATTTAGACATTTTTCACTTCATCTTGAACTTGTTGAGAGCACCGTGCGTCACTTTTTTACATACTTTATGAAAATTGTACAAATGTGAATGAGGTCACCTATCAAGTTGTGGCCCAAACAGTCACACTTTTAATGAGTAAACAAATTACAGTGATGAAACCAAAATAACCTTACACCTTGTGAAATGTGTCACATCATCCGACTGTTCCACTGCAGTGACTCGGCCCACCTCCTTGTGCTTTAATCATTTCCTGTCTGGACTTCTGCTACATGGCTCTAACCAGCCTGCAGCGCTGATGTATTCACCCTTCCCAAATTATTGAGTGTCTCGTCCCTCCTGCTGCCCCTTCACAAATTCAAAACTTTAGTGTCACAACCAAGCTGCTAAGGGTCTTCTTTCCATGATGTGGTCCAGCCTCTGTTTTCCCTTCACCGTCATGGGTTTAGACTAAACACCTCACCGTGCTGGTTCTCCAGTGGAGGAAGGACAGTCTCACTCCACACCATCAGTCACACTCCACTAAATCATATCCCCCTCTCACAAATCTCCTTTCTCTCCGCTACTGCACTAATATGTATTTATCAAAACAAACAACAAAAGATTTTCTCACAGGAAATAGCTCTGGATATGAACGATAATATAATAGGCTATTAATACTGAAATGATTCAAATAAGGTGATAATGTGAATGTCTTGTACACATTTCAAGAAGTAATTTCCACTTTTTCAGTAAGTCAGAAGTAAATATTTCACTGATTGATTATTATTGCCCTTACCAAAATGAAGTTTATTCAAGTGTGCTATTAGTATACTTCTTTTCAATCAGAGATATACTTAACAAAAGTATATTTAAGTATAATTGGCTCATACGGACAAGTATACTTAAAAGTCTAAGTATACTTGGCTTAAAGGCCTACTTACTTGATCTTTTGATCAAGACATACTTAAGAAAAGTATAATTAAGTATCCTTATAGGCCTACAGAAAAGAATACTTGGCTTGTAGTTGTGCTTACTTTTTGATAGAGTAGCATATTAAAGTGTGTGACAGTTTGTAAAAGGATGTTTTGATGTGAATTTACTTCAATTCGTCAAGTTTTTGGATTATCTTTTCACCGTAGTCACGCGAGAACAACACATTTTATTCTTTTTTTTTTAATCACATCACTAATCATGAAGTCAAATAGAAAAAGGTAAAGGACAGAGAGGGTGTCGTATCCGGTACAGATTGTAAAGCCCCCTGAGGCAAATTTGTGATTTGTGATTTTGGACTATACAAATAAAATTGACTTGACAAAAAGGAGCAAGTTTCTTTTTGTAATACATAAATCATTGGCTAAGTACTATAAGTTGAAGTATACTTTCATGAACTAAAAAGCAGAGATGCTCACAAGTCATTTTTTGTAAGTCAAGTCTTTGCTGCTGGTATTTGAAGGTGACTCCTCATGAGCTCAAACTGAGCGCTCTTCCAAAGAGGAGACACTGCTGTTAGTCCAAAGCTATGTGTTTGTATTTACGCCTTTTGACTGCCAGGCAGAGTAAATATTTTATTTTGACAATTTTCTAATTCTCCTCTCCACAATAGCAGTCTGCTATTGCCGCAAAATGTTGCTGCTACAAGCAATTATGGCTAAAGGGCTCCACAAGCTGGGCTTAGTGAACTATTGTTAGCATCAATCCCTTCAAGAATATGAGATTTAATGCATGAGAGGTGAGACTTTTCATTCCACTCTACAGCAATGAAGCTTTGTCCGATGCATTTGTTTGGGGCTAAGGTATTGTGTTTGCTGCCACGACAATTTATTCCTGGCCAACCTAATTTAAATTGTCCCCAAAGATAACATGCTTAACCACACAATGCCGTATTTCATTTTACCATACATTTGCAGCTGTAAGTATACGAAAATATGAGCGTTCCAGAGAAACAATGCTTGAATCGTGGTCTCTATTTATTTTATATTTAGCTAGTGTCATGTTGGTGAAACTTCCAAATATCTGGAAGCAAGGAAAGTGCCAAAAAAAGACTTCCATGTGAAAGGCTATACTGGAGAGTCCTCTGTGTACCCTCTGCAGGATAAAAACTGCTCTGTGTTTTCAAAAGCACAGCAGATCCTACTTTGTTCATGCCAGCAGGCTTACCAGTGTGGAGGCTATTACTTTGACAATAGTATAGTATCTAAATCTATTAAAAAAAACCTTCAGACAGTTAGGACTAAAATCATATTTGAAAGGATAGTGCTGTAGGCAGAGGGAATTCCTATCATCTCCTGGGATCCACTGAAACGCGTGGGACAACCCCTTGCCCTTTTTGTTTAAGTTGAAAAATGCCCTCTTCTAATGGCAATTCAACACTTTTTTCTTTCACATGTTGCCTGTATCATCCGACCAAGGAGGCCATGAATGATAGTACTTTACCCCGAAAGAGGCAACAGAAGACACTTGTGACTAATATGCTGTCTGTGACCCCCTAGGCCTCGCTGTGGCCATAAGTATACAGTATATCTATGGTACCTTGCTGTGTACTATTGGTGTGTCTCTCTATGCCCTGTGTGGGTTAAGGTTAAGATTACAGTTTTTCTTCTCAACCCCGCTGGTGAAACTGCCTACAGGTATGAGTCCTTTTGTTTAGGCTCCTCAGTATTCACGACCATGACCATTAGAATAAGAGCCGGGCCTCTGGTAGACCTGCGGTCATGGTCGACTTTAAACTGGAAGATATGAGGACTCGCTGCTGCCTCAGCTCTCCGCTGGAAAAATAACAGTGCAGGGAGATACTAAAAAAGCTCAGCGTCTTACAGTAGATGCACGTCAAATATTCCGCTGTTATTGCACGTTGATTTTCCAGTAGCACTTACTTTGAGATGGCAAGTGTTGATTGGAAGGTAGGTGGTACATTCACAGAGCTGATATGGCTCTGGGGCTACTGTTTATAACTAGAGTGTTACATTAATTTTGTATAAACACCGGCATAGTGTTGATTTTAACACTCAGAGTTAATTAACGCTGATCTTGTGTACAATGGCAGCCCCAACACAAGGGTAAAGTTTTTTGTTTTTTTTTCCTGTCAAGTTTACCTGTTTAAAAAGATGTAGTGACTTCAAGAGACATAAATAATTTAATTATAAAAAGCACAATGACTTCCAGGTCTCATGATTTTAATGTAACAATGGAGCCAGTACATAATAGTACAGTCAAATCACCTGCAGCTTAGTTCAGTTACTGATTTTTTGAGGGTTTGTTTTCCATTCATTCATTTATTCTAGTGCTGTCACAGTTAACGCGATAATAATGCGTTAACACAAAATCGTTTTAACCCCACTCAGTTTTTTTAACGCAATCAATCTTTCGGAGGTTGTCAAAGACAACGTGGTAACAATGTGTTGGCGCATGTTAATTTGAACCCCACTCATTTCTTTGACACATTAACGCAGTCTATCTTTTGGGGGTTATAGCTCCGAGTGAAGATATTAGCATCATGTAAAACTGGAAAACATAAGGAATCCATTGGTACCAACCATGTCATACTAGCTTGTCGTGAAGGAGGTTAAATAACGCTCCAAACTTACACTAAGTTTTCGTGAGGAAATCAACAATTTGACACAAAAATTGTCCTCCAGAGTCTGACATCAGAACTGCGCCCATAGCAACGGTCTGATATACATAGCAACGGTCTGCTATAAAGAAATAACAGACCACAGAACGCTGTGATTGACCAATCAGAATTGAGTATTCAACATAGCCATGTAAATATAGTCCATCTAAGCTTTGGAGAAAAGGTCAACGCAATGCTTTTTGTATTAACAAGGTAACCACGGTGGCATTTTGATTAAAACAATTATCATTTTCTGCTGCACAGAGCTTCAAACGGTGTCACAGCTTTCGAAAACATCTTCCTTGATATGAGACTTGATGAGGTTTTCTTTTTATAGATTCTACTCTTGAGGATTTCGAACTGGGAATAGCTGCATGTCCTCACAAGATCCCGGGGTACAATCTGTCAAGGACGTTGACATGTCAGAGTGATAAATACAAACAACAGGCGCTTAATGCTTTGTGTTTTGCCGATTATTTGTATTCATGACAATGTGTTTGTTCCAGTGTGAGCAGATGAATGAGATTGTGAGCATATTCATGTATGTGCATTATAAGTGTGTGTGTGCATATGTGCATGCATATTTCAATAGCAATCAGCAGCATCATAAAGACATATGGAATTCTACATTGTAATGAGTCTTTCTTACTGGTCTTACATAAGTAATACGGTCCTATTGTCATTAGTGACTCCTTTATAGTAAGCTGCTCATTGATCTTCATGCATACAAACAAATGTGTTGCAGACAATGTTATATTCTCTCTCCACATCCTCACATATATTCCAAGCAGAGCTGTGCAACTTTCACAGACTCAAATTAAACTTGCCAAAGCTACAAGAGGCCATGAAGGGATGATTTCCATTCCTTAACACTGTTTGTGACTATTTAAGGTCATGCATATTTATAAGCGTGAAAGCCCCGGAGTAATGAGAATGCCTTGCATTTATCTTGTTACTGTCATTTCACAATGAATGCCAATCTGCTCACAAAGAGGCAGTTGCACAACCATTCATGTTCTATTAACTTACGTGCATTTCAGTTGAATTTCAGCAGTAACGGAAAACTGATATACTAGAACATTCTGATATATTACACAACTATTTAGACAAAGATGCACTACAGATTATTGGAATAAAAATATCTGCATTCTGCTTTTTTAGAAGGAAACAGGGAAGAAGGGAGCAACCAATACAGGGGTGTAATTAGGAAATAAAGGGGAAATGGTTTTGATCATAATAGCACTGTAAAGCATATTGAATGATAGAGCACATAGATTTTAAAGGAGGTCATTGTTTACCTTAGATTGCCAAGGGACCAGTTTTCTCCTCCTCTTTAGGTGATTGATCAAAAAAACGTCTTTGACAGTTTGATGGGAGCTTGAGTGATGGGCATCCCTGACTGTATCCCACCTGTCAAGGTGGAATGAATTGTCCATCCCATCAAAGATCACCTTTGCTCCTGCTGGTGGAGATAGTGAAAAGGCACAAGAAAGAAAAAAAAAAACTGTGACTCCTACATACTGTTTCCAGTCAATCTCATTCTATGGACTTGCTCACTCTTCCGAGTCATTTCATGTGGAGTTCATGTGATATGGTTTAAAGGTCTTTTATGAGATTCTCAGGTGATACGGTTATAATTGGAAACCTCGACAAGAGGCCCGTGTGACTGACTCGAGCTATAATCAAACCACTTCGCTATCACAAGTAAACAAGATTTTGTGCAGATGTGTCAATTTCTAAATCAATCAAGAGTGAGCATGACCTCTTCAACCTTCAAGTTCTGGTCTGTAAATATGTCAGCAAACAGATTTAGTGTAATCTGTCATGGGTATTTGTTGTGTTTGAGTTGCCAGGCAGACTTAAGCACGATTATCCCAAAGACAAATGTTTCTTCTCATTGCAGAACCCCTGTCAGCCTCACTGCTTGCTCACAACAAACACCGGGAGTAGGATGAGCCTGGATGGCTGCCTTTCCACGTACACACACTATGGCATTTGGAAGGCCTGATAGATAAGAGCTTCATGGCGCTGCTTGAAAGAGAGGCAGCGATGCGTCCGGGTGGTATAGAGGTAAAACACTCAGCCGCCACTGCAGGGACCTGGGTTCAATTCCTGGCAGCTAGAGCCTGTGGTATAAAACAATAGTCATGGTGGGAGGCCAGCTAAGGATCAGATCCCAGTCATACTGAGTGGACTCTCACTCCTACTCGGCGTTTTCACTCTCCCAGTGAGGGTTTCTGTTGCAGCAGTGCAGGGCAATGAACATTGTTAATGTGGGCATTGAGGAAACATGGTGTCATGTAGGAAAAGTAGAGCACTACAACATCATAGCTGACTGCAAGCCGGGCTCCTTGTCATCTATACTGCAGTAATCTGTTAGCGTAAATATTGGGGATACGGGATACTGAAAGGACTCCTCTTTTTTTTTTGGTTCATTTGTTAATATTGGCTAAATCCACCAGTCTAATTCATTGTGTATTCTCAGCCTTGCTAGCGTTTGATTTGCAATGTCCGTGTGGTACAGCCTCGAGTGTTGGCAACTTTGTTGAGCTGCAATTTGATTGAGACGGAGCCTAGACCTGTTTGCCTACTGGTCTTCTGCTGAGAACTTTGAAGCCGACTACCTCCATATTTGTTTCCCCAACCCACTGCCAGCCAGCCTTCAATTTATTTCCTCTATTATTATTTTCTTTTGCTTTCACACACACATTATGTTAAAGAGTGACAATAGCCTAGACACTTATAAAGAACCGATTACCATTGTCATTCACTTAACAGTATGTCTGTAGGCATGTTAACATATAGTATTAGAACCAACAGGTGAGTGGTAACCAAGTACATTTACTCAAGTACTGTACAATGAAGAAATACTCTCCAGTTCTGATATAACTGATGCAGCAATCATTGTTGATTAGAAAAGTGGTAACACAATGACAGAATATAGGACTATTTTGGTCATGGGTTTCATACACTTTCTGTAATAAAACCTCTAAAAGCAAAAATCCTATCAGATGGGGGACCCTGGGACAAAATATTATCAAACGGCAGTCCGTGGTCTAATTTGTGTCAGTTTAGGGGCCACACCCGTAGCTGCTAGTAGTTCCTCACAGGATGCTGATTGGTCCGTGCTCTGGTTTGCCGGACACAAACACATTTCTTAAAGCCTGGCAAGATGGATTTTCGTGTGATATGTGATCTTGCAATTATCGTGTTATCTCATGACATCGCGAGAATCCAGCTCTCGTACAAGGTAAGAGTTTTGTCTCTTTTTTAGTTAATTCGAGTGAGGCTTCAATGAGGAAGGTTGTTGTAAATTCATAATCGTTGGTTTGGACATAAGCGGTTGTTGATGTTGTTGACGTTGTTCCACTAGTGTATACAGTGACATTTAATGCAATTTATTTCAGCCTTATTTTCACTTTAGCCTAAATATGTTCTTTAATTCAACAGCAGTATATCATCATAATCATGATCAATAGGAGAAAGTGCCATAGATTAACTTCTACTCTGTTAGCTGTAGCTATCTTTAGCATCCCCTCCCAGTTTTTCCTCGTCTTCAGAGAGCTTGGGCTGGCTGCTGTTAGTAGCCTGTATAGCCCTTCGAGGCATTAAATGTGATTCATGGGCAATGCAAATAAACTTGACTTGACTTACTTTGCTATTATCAGATAATAAAGGCATGCATCCCCCCGCCTATCGGATTGCTTTCAGCCTACACAGCCATCTAAATATCATATGAAAACACATTTATGCCTGTTACACAGTTATGCAAAGACCAAATGTGACATTTGCTTTAAAGACCATTTGTCACTGTCATTGCATATCACAATCAATATATGACCTACCAAGAGTTTTTTTTTTGCCAAATTCAACTCATTTGATCATTTGTGGCTGTTTTTTTTTTTCATTATAGGTAATCTATATTCATTATAGTTAACCACAGCTATCATTTGTCATAATCTTCTCATTGCCATTCCTGGATCCATTTCATGGTCAGAGATCAGGCTATGAGCTGGAATAATATATATACTGTTAGATGTGACTTGATCTTATGCTGCGTCCCTGGCCTATATTTAATCTGTTAGGATGTTAAAATGCCCATAACCCATGTAACAGATAGCCCTGATATCCTGTTGATATTAATATGCTTTGAAGCAGGTTTTGCATGTTGTGAAATGTACCTTCTTGTAGTGATTTTGTGCTTTTCCCAGGAATGCTTCTCAGTGACTTACAGTACACTCGATTCACCTGAACCTGCAGCATCCAGCTGGGTTTTGTGTGTGTACGTAGGAGGAGAGAGCAATATTCATGATTGATGACTTTCCAGGCAAGAAAACAACTAAAGCAGAAAAATCTTACATGTCTTGTGGATACATTGCATTATAGACTACTGAGACTGCTGCTGATGGAAAAGCTCGAGCAGTATCTCTTCTTCCTCTTCAATGGATCTCTCCACACAGCATCAGTGAAAAATGATCCACCCTTTTTGATTCTTACAGAGCCGAGATTTGAGATGATATCATTTAATTTTTTTTACAGTGTTAGCCTCCTTTTTCATATCTCCACAAGATGTAATGACAATTAAATTTGGGAACTTATACGGATCATTATTGGACAACATACTGGGCCCAGACATGCGTGCTACATCACAAAAAGCTGCATTAAATTTAGCTGTTTTCTTCCTTTTTTTGAGCTACGCATTGCAATTATCCATGCAACTGCTGGCTGCTCATAGACCTAAGACTAGCACATCTGTCACAGTCAGCTAATGTGTTTACCAAGCGCACACAGCTCTGTCTCTACCAACTCCCCAGCGCAATGAGGCCATAGCGAGGGCTTGACCTCCATCATCCCTCCTCAGCTTCCACCCCGTCCTTTCTTTAGTCTGCTGGTTCTGACCCGCAAGAAGGTGAAGGTAAAGACTTCTGCTAATGAATTAACTGTCCAATTATAGATACCGCAGTTGCACAGAAATCCCCTTTCACTTTCATTTACACACTTTCGACTCCTTCTGTTTACCTCAATAAGCCTCTCCAGATAACAGGAGCACAATGAAAAAAGTTTGGCCGATCTGGCTGGAGAATGATACAGAAATAAAAAACTCTCTCAGGTTGATTATGATTTCAAAGATCAACTCTATTATCAAAGGTATCAGGGAACCCACATCCTACGTATAGTCAGATTGTGCATTTAATGTTGATGCTCTTTCTTAATTTTCACCTACAGCTGTCGTGTTTGTCTCTCTGGAAGCTGCTGGCTTTCTTTTATAACCCAGTCTGACAGTTAAGAAGGTGTCTTGGCTTTATTTTGCACCGTAGCAGTGTGTGCCTCATATTTGTCTCAATACCTCCTTTTAAGTACCTGCTGCTATGTGTTGTCTTCCCCTCATTATAGGCAAATTACTGCTCTTTCTTTGTTTAGTATGAAATAGTGAACTTTATGTAGATCAGTAAACAGCCCGAGGCCCCTACCCACTTGAGCCCCGAGTCTGTCTTCCTGTCAATCACATATAATTGGATCAACAACAGAAAGACATGGACAATTTATGAATCATTCTCAGGGAAAAAACGCTAAATCAAATGGACGCATACACACACACTCTCATTCACACATGGATGTCCATTCTGCAGTCAAGCAAACAAGCATATGCACAATAAAAGATGAAGTAGGTGTACTGCTTTTGGAATATACTGTACTATACTTACACTCCATAGTGCTGTATGTGAGGGGGTGAATAGCTTTACTACAGATCCGTGAAAAATGTTGGGGTGACATCCTTATTCATGGTTCTCAAAGCACAATAAAATGTGGCGCCATCCACTACTGAAAGCACATAAAAGTCTCAAATTGCTCTCACAACTAGGAAGAAATATTTGTACATTTTAGAAACCAATAATTGCATAGGCGTTTTATGTCTTGCATCTTGAAATTTGGTCCACTTGTCATTGTTAAAGGCTGCATCGTTTTACTAAACATCTGGACTAAATGCTGAGTGAAGACAACATCTTGTTAACAGGGCAGTAAACTGAAAACACGGTAACACTTTATAATAACCAATAACAAGTAAGTTTTACTGTCAACAAACAATGAAGTCATATAATTATTAGTAATACCACCATTTATGTTAATTTAACAGTTTATTGCTGCACACATTATAACATTTTATATACTATATTAAGTATTTATTAATGATTACGAAATGATTTGTAAACCTTTAAGAAATTGTTTGTAAATCATCAATAAACATTAAATAGAAAGATGGACCAGATATATGTAACACTTTAATGGTTAATAATTGGTTTGTAAACCATCTATAAACATTATTTGGATAGCTATCAATAAAGTTGCAACTGATGATTATAATACTTTGTTAAATGGTTAATAAATACTTTGTAAGTTATCTGTAAACATTATTTAAATAGATAGTTAATTATTGGTTTCTGGTCCATCTATCTATGTTATATTTATATATGATTTCTTAAAGGTTTACAAATCATTTTATAATCATTAACACATCGTTAATACAGTATATAAAATGCTATAATGTGTGCAGCAATAAACTGTCAATAAATAGTTTACTAATGTAATCACAATGTAATTGTTATCGTCTCTTATCAGCTCTGATACAATATATAATGTATAAACGTATTATTTCGTATTTCACAAACAAATGATAAAATAACAGAGATTATAACATTACCAATAATTAGTAAACATTATCAATTATCATTTCATTGTTTGTTAACAGGAAAATAACTCACCATTTAAAAATTCTGATTATTATAAAGTGTTACCGAATAGATTTCTGGCAACTTCAAAAAACACAAAAGATATGTACAGTGCAAGACACTCATAAAGGAAAGAGTGGTGGAATATGTCATGTAACGTTTTTTTTATAGTGAGTTAAAAGATAGAAAGTTATATAACAGCACAGCACAAACCAGACTTAAAATCCCCCCTGTAGTGGTATCTGAACAAAGGAGAATTACACCCCACTGTTACCTCGCCGGGCGTCTTCACAGCCCCAGCATATGTAAATCCTGGAAGTGAAGCGGCGTCTATCATAGGTGTCAAAATACTATTCTGTAGAGACTTCATTCAGCGCAGGAATGAAAAGCACATCTTGCTCAGGCACTTTGTTATTGTCATCTACTGTAAATACACTGAAATGTGTCAAATGGAACAGGCACTTATTCATCATTCAGCTGTAACAAGTCCATCAGCGACATCCTACAAAATAAATTCAGTTCCATAACAGAACGTCGCATCAGCAAATACGTACGGTATTGCTTTTTTAGCCTTCAAAACACAACTGTGGCGTCTCGAGGCTCTATAATGCTTTAAGGATGCTGTAAAACAGAGCCAGATGCTAACCTGTTTTTAGGTACACCCAGAACCATATATCTTCCTGAACCACATCAAGGAGGCATATTCTACCCGTGGCTTTCATTCCTCTAGGTCTATTTTTAAGTGAAGAGTTTCCATGGTAACCCGAGGTGCAGGTATTGCTTGTTGAAAGTGGTTTTTGAGGTATAGCCACAGAGTTGGAATTGAATAAAATAAGAAAGAAACCAGAAACAACAACCTTATACCTCCAATCTTTCTTTTTAGGTGCATAGCCGATGAGGACATGAGAGAGAAATGTTTGAACTGGTGATCTGAAGGAGATGGCAGGTAAGGCGAGGTGAGCGTACCAAATTGTTAGCTTGATGGATGCAAGCTGAGACTTGGCAGCAGTTGTGAGTTGGAAAGCTTTGTCTCAATTCCACTGTTTACCTTCAGGGCGTTTGTCGGCGCTGGCCCAAATGTTCATTATGGTGTACACACAGAGAACTCCACGCTCTTAATTTGAAGGGCATTACAAATTGACCCAGACATGCGGCAAAAAATTCACAATTTGTGTTTAAGGCAAAAACAGGAAAATAAAAGATTGGTATTCAACCACTGAAGTGCGGGAGTGCAGAGCAGTCAGTCTTTGTTCTCCAAAGCCTTCAGGATGAAAGAAATGATGACTCGGCTGTCAAACAGCATTTCTCGACTGCTGTGATTGTGCAAAAAAACGGTCGGGAGAAAAAGACAACTGCATTGATTATATTGACTTCCAGCAGCAACAGTGACAGAATTAAATTAATAGATGTGGGAGTTATTCGATAATCAAATGAGGAGCCGCTTCATCTCGACTCCATCACATAGATAGACTGCGAGTATCCTTCACGGATATCTGTTCCAGTGTGAGCATCCTTCACTGATAATATAAAGTCACACCTTAATGGAAAAATCCACCCACATATGTTCACACAGTCTTATATCAAACAGGTCCCTTTTTTTATGTGAAACTCTACAGTATAAAAACTCTTCATTTTCAAATAAAAAGCTTTCATTGCTCACAAAGGCTATTTTAATATCTTGAAAAAACATTCGTCAGTCATATGATATTATAAATGAAAGGGTCAGTCAATGCTAAACAATCCAAACAGTGAACTATAATACAATGCTTGACATTTTCCAGTCAACATTTTCCCTTTTTCCAATGGCTCACACTCTTCTTACTTTCCACATGTGCATATATAGCCGTAAGGGTTCGCATGACGTAAATCTCCTCACCTTCAGTGCCTTCATTCTCCAGACACTCAACAGAACCACAAAAACAGAACTACCTGCATGTCCACTGTATCAAGTTGCATCGATTTTGGAGTATTTTCAGCCCTTTTTGGGTAGCCATATGTGTCCTGATGTGTTAAACAACAGCTTCTATTTAAATTTGGAATACCAAACTTCTTACAGGAAACCTCTGTTGGTCTTGAGGAGCTGCAGGATTTATTTCTGCACAAACTGCAACTTCCACTGCACATTCATTTGATAATCTCAGAGGTAAACTAACTCCGTGTTCTGCTCCACTGCACACATTCGCCGGCGCTTTCTCTCGCTTGCCCACTTCCCACGTACACACACTCTACGCACTGACTGCTATTTTTTCAAATGGTCATTCGCATTTTCACGTCAGCCACCGTAGTTCTCCTACATGCTTGGTACACGAGAGGTTGCAATCTGCAACGTCACCACTAGATGTCGCCAGACCTTACAAACTGGACCTTTAAATAAAATAACAGAAAAAATATGTGAATAGCCGGCACACCTTGACTTGAAATACCTTCAAATAATCAATGTGTGGTCATGCATTCCAGGAGTAAAGTGGTTAATGCACCAGTGGATGTTGTCATTTCTCTTTAGTGAAATAAATCTGACATGTACCAACAACTCAGGCAATCAGGAATAGTCATATAGTAAATGTCAAATCATGTTTTCTGATTAACATGTTCATGAGATTAAATCTAACATGTTTACATTACAAAATGCCGCTACTTATCTAAGACATTTCGATATATGCATGATTATTCATACTAATTAAGAAGCTATTGCTCTTTTGACACTAGAACAATGCTGTAATAAAATAATGCAGTTCTGCACTACAAACAAACTCCACTATTTAAAATATCAACCTGATGTTGAGTTACATTTGGTTAGGTATCTATGAGAAAAGAAAAAAGAAAAAATGTGCAACAGGAGCTTCTTTTGAAACAGTGTTTAAAGGTGTATTTGTGCTTTAAACCTCAATCGGAGGATTATTCTAACCTTTCCTTTTAACTTTCAAACACAAAAATGGCTTTTACTCAAGTGCTGCTGTTGTGCCTTGCTGTGACACAACGTTGTGGGATTGGAAGTGACCTGTTATCAAATGTTTGTAGGGCATCAACACAACCGGGAAGAAAAAGCTTCCTTCAGCAAAACAACAAGAAGTAGAAAGGCTGGATCTGACACACAGACACTGGCATTTACAAATCATAAATGTCTTTTTATAAGAGTCTACACAGATAGAATAGGCAGACTGTCAGGGAAATAGAGTTATGTGCTGTGGCACAAAATGTTAACCGTCTTTACAGGAAGTACATAAATACATTAAAGGAAATGCTATTTGAATTGCAGCAAGAAGTTCATGCAATTTTATAAAATTATATAATAAATAACTAATTGTGAAATTTGAAAATGCACTTAAAAATTACAACACAAAAACAATAAAACCTGCTGTATAATCACTGAAAAAAAAACGCAAAAACATCTCTGATAGCACGCCCTATAATAAATCCTGACTCATAATTAATCCCTTTATCATTATGGCCAATAATGATAAGACAGACCACGTAAGAGACGTGCTAACAATTCTTCTAACATGATGTCTACAGATGTGTATATATATATATGTTTTTCTGTTACATTCCACATGGTTGATTCAGCCCCCGGTTTGGACCTGAATAGCAGAAAATATGGAGGAAAATTGGGCAGGGTAATTTCCAAAAGCTCCAGTGGCCTGTTTAGTCACCTGACTGGAATACAGACAGACACAGATGAGACATACGCAGTTCATCTCTTCAACAATACAGTCATGTTGGAGGTTGTAATGGTGCAGAAATAGAAACATTCAGTGCAATTGTAGCTATTACAAATAATAAAACCTGTCAGAGTCTTTTCATGGTGGAAATGACCCTTACATTGCTGTCCAACAGACATTTTGGTTATGGATCTGGTGAGCTGTAATAGAAGCTTTTACACAGACTTCAAATGAAATCCTGCATGAGTATTAGTCAACATGAGAAATACACATTTTCTATAAAAATATTTTGAATTAGGGCAGTCAATCGATTAAAATATTTAATCAGGATTAATTGCATTATTGTCCAAAGTTAATCATGATTAATTGCAAATTAATTGCACATTTTTTTAACTGTTCAAAATGTACCTTAAAGGGAGATTTGTCAAGTATCTAATACTCTTATCAACATGGGATTGGGCAAATATGCTTGCCTTATGCAAATGTATGTTTATATTTATTATTGGAAATCAATTAACAACACAAAACAATGGCAAATATTGTACAGAAATCCGAGAATTACTCACATCAAAACATGGCAAACTGAAGCCCAACAGGCAACAACAGCAGTCGGTGTGTCAGTGTGCTGACTTGACTATGACTTGCCCTGAATTGCATGTTCAGGGCATCTATGTACCCACGATTCTAGACTCGTGGGTACATAGAATCCATTTCCATTCACATATCCTGAGATCAGAGGTCAAAATGCAACTTAAGTTTGGAGCGTTATTTAGCCTCCCTCACGACATCTAGTATGACATGGTTGGTACCATTGGATTCCATAGGTTTTATAGTTTCATATGATATGATATCTCTAGCTTTAAAACTGAGCCCGCTACAACCTCTGAAAGATCGATATCGCAAGTTGCATTAATGCGTTAAAGAAATTATTGTTACGGATTTGCATTAAAGCGTTATTATCGCGTTAGCTTTAACAGCCCTATTTCAAATCCATGTTTGTCATTTTGTATTTGATGTCAACCGTACACATTGCAGCTTTATATGGTGTCTTCCTTTAGCACCCTATTTAGATCATCTTTACTCAGGCTGCCAATGCTTTCTGAAAGGATACTGTATATACAGTGCTTCTCCAGAAAGCCTGTGTACCTTGGCTTTTCACTGTTATATTTAGTCAAAGAGCATTATGAGTCATGGCCATTGTTTAGCTCCGCTGTGCCTCTTGTGTTGCTAATCTGGCCAGTTGCTAAATCTCTGCGATTGTCCTGCATGCTGCAGTGAGTCAGTCAGTTTCCAGGTATAGATTTATAATGTTTTGTTCTTCTCATGGTAATCTTATCTTCCCTCTTCTTCTTATTTTCCTTGCTTGTCTCCTCCACTCCCCACCTAACCTCCCAAATGCGGGAGCATTAATCAAAAGAACTGTGTCTCCCCATTCCCTCCTAATAAGTAGAGAGTGAATGCATGGCTGCCTCCATCACAAATAGCAATGAGACCTTAGACTCCATTACCACGGGTTTGTTAATTCATGAAGTGGGTTTCTTCTTGCCCCCTCCTCTCAGAGGTCTCGGGCTTTCACATGCCCTCCTTCCTTATTCTCCCTGATATATTTGCACCCTCACACTTTCACTCCTCTCATCTCATTGTCATATTCCAGGCGGAAGGACATTGTTTCGTTCGGGAGTGCTTCCAGTCAAAACCATGTCCCGCTTCATAATTCAGCAGCGTACAAGGTACAAGTTATTTCTGGACATGTGGGGAGAACAGAAACGTAATCATGACACACACATTAGCAGCCTTATACCTGCTAATGGATTTAGTTGAATGCATGAGGAGGAAGACTAACATCATCCAGCAACGTTTAGTCTTTGAACCTCCTCTTGTTCTTTTTTTCCGCACTTTTATCTGAAGGCTTACCAAAAAGTGCACTCAGTGTTCATTTTTTTTGTAGTCGGTACACTGTTCCTGCATTATTTGAACTTAACTTAATCTGTTTCTAAATAAGAAAAATACTTTCTTTTATCTAACCTGGTATTAACCATATATTTGTAATTATACAGGTAGTGTTTTCAGGGTAAATATGGAAGCAAATAATAAAAAATAAAAAAAACTGACATCTTAAAGGGAAGAGCGTTAAGACGTATAATAAAGAGTAAACAAACTCATTTTCCAGGAAGTGTTGTTGTTACATCCTGACTGTATATTAATAAGGCAGTAGTGTTTTGTGATTAAAAACATCTGCATCATCTCCTTTTCTAAACGTAAACATTTAAAAGGCTAGTTTGACATGTTGGGAAATACACTTATTCTCTTTCTTGCCAAGAGTTAGATGAGAAGATTGATACCACTCTCGGGTTTGTACGCCAAACATGAAGCTACAGCCAGCAGCTGATTAGCTTAGCTTAGCATAAAGACTGGAAACAAAGGGAAACAGCTAGCCTGAGTTCTATTCAGAGGTAACAAAATGTGCCTACCAGCACATCTAAAGCTCATTAATTAGCACATTACATCTTGTTTGTTTAATTTTTACAAAAACAGAAGTATTAAAAACAACACTATTTCTTGGCCGGGTGCAGTGACTTCCTGGTGTTAGCTTTAGATGAGCTGCTAGGCGGCTTTTGTTACCTTCGGACAGGCTAGATGTTTTCCCCCGTTTCCAGTCTTTGCGCCAAGCTATGCTAACTGCGGCAGCTTTATATTTAGTGTACAGACATGAGAGTGGTTTTCTTATCCAACTAATGTATTTCCCAAAATGTGAAACTATTCCTTTAAAGGCAGAGTCAAAGGTTTTAACCCATCCTTTACCTTGGACCCTGAAGTATCTCATAAATGTGACATTACTTAAACACTAAGGGAGCTATATTCTTTTTATAATTAAACAATAAAATATAATTTTGCTGTGTCAGTGGTCCACATACAGTGGCGAGTGCAGATAAAGGTTGTTAAATTGTGTCTACCTGCAGCCTGTGGCCATTGCGCCTGAGCCTTCCCGCTGTCGCTGACATAGATTGAGGGCCCCGGTAATATTCGCAGAGCTCATTTGCGCTCTGTGTGGCACATGAAATTGCCATTGACTGCAATCTTGCAAGCTCTCAATGGCCTCACATCGACAGTGCTTGTTAAAACCGCGCCACGAATAAGTCCTGGGATAGGGACACACGCCTCAGGGGAGTCCGAGATGGCTAACAAGCACATTAGGTATGGCAACTATGTAGTGCACATTGTTTACACCCACACTCCAGGCACACATGCTCAGGGACACACACTCACACACACAATCACATACAGTAAGGCCTAATACTGAAAAGTTCAAGGGAAGTAGAGAGGGATTGCGGACAGGAGCGAGTAAAATTAGTTTATTAAGCCAAACACTTAACGCAGGCTGCAGCCTCCAAGTTAAGGATCACACGCGGCACAAGTGCCAACAAAAGATCAGGTAGTCGGGATAATGACTGTAAAGTGGTTTTGAGGTGGCAATTAGCTGTCAGCAGTCGGAATAGGAACTGTTTGTCTTGTTGGAGAGTCTATAACAAAAGGAAATCTTGTTCATACAGTTTCCTCTCTCCACTTCTATTCCCCTGCGCTCCTCCTCTGCACTCTGGTGCATTGCCAGAAAATCTGATTTCTCACATGGGCAACTTTTCTCCTACTGAGAGATTATTTCAATAAAAAATAAACAGTCTTCCCCCGCAAGGCATGATCACAGGCCAAATGATCCACTCAGAGAACGTGGCTTTAAGAATGAATAATGCATATGTTCACTGTTAAATTGTATCTCGCTTACAAGAAAAGGGAAAGGAATATCTGTCCTGCTGCCAATCTGAAAAGTGTTAAACCATCATGAAATTTAATAATGCATGTTATTTCTATTGCGCTGGAAAAAGCTAAATATACAGTTAAAGTAGGGGGATGTTAAAGCAAAATGACATAACGGTTTAAAGAAAGTATTTTCTAAGCTAAGAGAGGTTTTGCAGGTTTTGTGTTTGTGACCTGTGTGCTTGCCTCTGTGCAGGTTGAAAAATAACTCAATTTAATCAGTAAGTTTATTAAGAGTGAAAATAAGCATACAGTGTATATAGCATTATAATTATGTTTAATATGTATTGAACAACCCAGTCTTATCAGGTGACATTCTGCATGTTACGAGGATGCATTTTAGGCTTTTTGTGTGTCATTCGTACGCAGTTAGGTTCAGGAAAAACATCATAGCTGGGCTTAAAATATGTACATAAACTAAGCACAATACATACGGATGTAACTTTAGTAAGGAATACACATCACAAACGTCACAAACGTAACTAAAACAAATCTCTGGTCTCGAAACACCGGTCTCCTGTTTGAAAGTCCTCCATCCACTTCCCCTCCCGCCTACCAGAAGCTGTCTTTAACTCTTTTTTTTCTACGTCACTAGCTCTGAACATAGCATATTTACACAGCCATGTTTACCTTTGACTCAGTACATATGGTGTGCAAATGACACGCCAAAAGCAAGAACAGCATTCTTACTATAGGGGTATAAGAAAATATCAATACACTTGAGTATCGCAATATTATGATTTGTGTATCGAATCTCAAAAAAACTGTATCGATTTTTAATTAATAGCTTACATGCAATGATTCTTGGCAGACAGAAGTTAATTTTGTGTTGTGTTTAAACCCACGATCGCTTTAGCAGTGTTGTAATCCATCCTCAGCCATTTGACTCTTCCACTCCAACGTAACAATGTAAACTGAGACAGGAAGTAGCGTAAGGGAGCACCACTAACTTAAGCATTACTAAACCTAGCTGACTAGAAATGTTCCCACTGATGGCTGAATACCAAAGAGATAGATCGGCTCCTGCGGCGTACAGAGCTGAAGCGTGGGCTCATTTTGGCTTCCGTAATAAAGAAGGCATTAAGGAGATCTGCGTTGTTCCACAGTAAGCTACTGACTAAAATTATAATATCAACATATTGCAATATATTGAATAGCAACCCCTGTATCATAATACGTATTGCATTGCCCTATTCTTATGGCACGCTAAATTCCTTGCGAATTGCGTGGCATTCATACGCCTTTCCGTGCGACCAGGCTGGTCTTTAAGGGAGAAGTTTAGATTGGATCACGTGTATGGGTTTACTGCTACGTAGTATAACCAACATCACATCAGTTCTGTGTCAATAAAAGATAATAGGTGCATTAGAGATGAAACATAATCTAAAATGTGTATCAAAGTGTACCCTCTGAGAAGCTTTTAATGGACACACACGAGCTACAAAGCAGCCAAAAATACATGAGAAGATTATCCGTTATCCCCGGCTCCTGGATCCTGATGTTTTTTTAATTAGTGCCTGCGCTCTAAGATATTGTACTTTCAACTCGAGTCCTCCCTGTAGGAATTTTATTCATCAACATCTGCCCTGACTCCAGCATTAATTAAATAAGCTCTTAAATTATCAACAAGCCAGTTATAGTATCTTGCAATCAAACCCCAGGTGATGGTGAAGATTTGTACTCAAAAGACTTCTACAAATGTCTTACAGCGTTAAAGGATTCTGACGCAGCTTTTTCTCTTAAACCCAGGTTGAACTACATTCAAAATGTTTTTTTTATCAACCATATTCTCATGTTTCGTAACATTTGCAGGTTGCCTTTAAAAATATAGCCTTGGGTGATGGAACTCAGCCCAGTGAGTCTGTTTGGCTGCGGCACCCCGCACTATTTCCATTAATCCCCATTGAAATGTTGTCAGGTGAGGATAATTTGGCACAGTCACAGTCTGAATGGTAACAAGAAGGAGAAAGCAGGTGAGGAAATTATTGTCACAAGCCATCACAAGGACTCGGGACTGGGGTCACAACACTTGAGTGGCGTGTATACAAAACTGATAAGTTGAATATTTTGCTGTGAATTCAGTTCAGTTATTATTCTTATCATCATATTTCTTCATCTGTCCAGAAATGTTCTGTCTATAGACTCCAAATGTAAATGGACTAACTTTGTTGGGTCGTAACACGTTATACAACAGGTCATATGATATCTTATGAAAAGTTACTCCTCATTTTTCGTGCATTTTCCTACTTATGTCCAACACTTGAAGCACATGTCAATTTCAGCTCCAGCCTTTTCAAAATAAACTTCTGTCTTCACAGGGAACAACTTGGTTAGGTTAAGGCAACAACACTACTTAGTTAGGTTTAGGAAAGATCGTGGTTTGGGTTAAAATAACTCCAGAAGTGGCATAATTTAAGTATAGAAGTTACGTGACAAATAAATCAACGTTGATTTCTGGTTTCACATGGGGTGTGAACAGTGGTTTCCTGGGTGAAAGTCCAGTGTTTTTTGATCAACCAATCCACCCCGACCTCCTCCCTCTCAATTAATCAATCAGTTGACTGACAGAAAATTAATCAACTATTTCAATAATTGATTAATTGTTAAGTCATTCAGTCAATCGTTTTATATAATTACATTTGACTGAATATCGTTGGGTTTTGGACTGTTGGCTGGAGAAAACAAGACATTTGAAGTTGTTAATTTCGGTGTGGGACTTTATAATGGTTTTCAGACACAACGATGAATAGATTAATCAAGAAAATAATCAGCCGATTAATTGATAATGAAAACATTTGTTAGTTGCAGCCCCTAATACATACCAACTCTCAGTTACTTCAACATTTTAGGGGTTGGCTTGTTTGCTGTCTTACCGGGAGTTTGAGAAAGAGTTGATGTTATTTTTCAATTTAAACTTTGTTGTTAATATCAAATTTGGTTTGCATGCGCTGATGACAATAAACAGCAACAATCAAGGACCATTGAAGTTATGAAACAGAGTAAGAGGGCAGGGGGGGACCCGCCAAACTGCCTGCCAAAACAGACCATTAGCAACTCACACACTGATCAAACCCACATCCCCCTTATCTCAACCAGCCTCCTCATTTCTCATGCAAAGCCATGTGAATTGTCATTCATATCTCCATATCTTTATTCAGCTGATCTGATTACAGTTTGCCTTTTTCAATTAATGCTACAAACCAGAGAGAGGGAGGTGGGGGAGACAGAAGAGAAGCTGATTTTCAGATTGAGTTTGAAACGTGGACTGACTGTCAATGAAGTAAACAAAAGTTGGATGCTGCGGTCCACAGCTCT
>CAKAKQ010013517.1:0-25033 GCA_916700675.1 Helicolenus avius | reverse complement strand
GCAGGGTGGCATCTGATTGGTTCTTTCCAAGCGGACCGCGAGGCAGTGATTGGTAGACGTTTTTACAGGATTACAGCAGCTACAGATGACGGTTCTTTTCCGGTCCTTTTTCAGAGCTCATAGGTAATGGATTGCTGTCGGGGTGTAAAGACCATTTCAACCAATATAACACATACCGTATACTGGATAACATCGTAAACCCTGCCTTTAAGTAAGTAGCCATGTAATAAGCGGGATAATGTACAGCTAGCGGGTCATTGTTGTGGAATAAATCTCTTCAGGGCAATGCGACCCCTCCGCTTCATGTCGGTGTCGCATCGCCCTGTCGGGGTTTATTTCACAACAATGACCGGTTCGCTGTACACTATCCCTTAAAAGTGCTACTCATTCAACTTCCAGTGATAGGCATCACTGTATGTTGCCTTTCTGTAGCCTTTCAACTGTACTTCTCTTCTATTATCCCCACCACCGTTTTTGTCACAGTCACCTTGAACATAAGACATTTGATTTCTCAAAACGTAGAATGACTCCTTTTGAGAAGATTATTTTTTTGTCATTTCCTTCATTCATTCCTACTTTCATTTACAAAAGTGGTCCTCTTGCTTCTAGGCTGTATGATAATGATTGTATAAGCACAGATTGAAGATTATGCACTTCAGTTTTCCATTGCATCATGCACAACATGACGCCTCTACCCTTAAATGAAGTCAGCTGGATGGCATAATCTCTATTTTACATCTTATGCACCATTGTCTGATTTGAAGAGGAGAAAAATACACTTCGCCATGAGCAAAAAAGAAAACAGGAAAGGCGAGGATACAACAGCAGGGAGACTCCTTTTGAAGGCCAGTAGAGTTAATAGAAAAATATAATACAATACCAGAAATCAGTTGAGCCACTAGCACAACCCTGAAGGTTGTCATGCAATCTCAATACACTCAATTGTCAATATCTTAATTGAGGTCACTTTGCCAATAGTTTTTTTTTTTTTATCCTTCCATGTTCCCTCCCTTTTGGAACATCAAGACAAACTGGATCTCCTCTTTTTGGCCTCAACACTAAAATGGTTTGAATAAAAAAAAAAAAAAAAAAAAACTGCCTGTGGGAGATTGTGTTTCTGAAGTGGTTCAGTGAGGCTTCAAAGTGGAGAAAACAAGAGCAAACCAGTGCAAAGATGTGGTGAATAGTCACTGAAACAACATGAAACGGCCCTCTCGTAACTGCAGCAATTCCGCTATGATAAATTGACTCTGCAGTTTATGTTCCCCGCATGCTGGATGCGTTCCTCAAATCCACCCGTTTGACATTCAGAATGGCCATTTCTCCACACTGCCCCCCTCCCGTCTCCTCCCTCGTTTCCTGCCATTGCTCATGACCTGCGGTGATGCAGGGGTCTGCAGATTGAATGCACAAACAGTGATTGATACCCCAGTGAGTCTGTCTCTGGGTTACCGGGACAACTTGCTTCCTTGGTAACAGCATCATGACTTCTTTGAGGGCCTTTATTAATATGGCACCCGGGTCCTGTTTACCTTATTAAAAACAGATTGGAATATCTATTTCCAAGGCTCTGTGACATTTCATTCCTCTGAGCTCCAGATTTGTTTGTTGTATTTATCACTAAGTAATGGAAAAATGCAAACAAACTGTGAGGCAGCTTTCAGGAAAACCATCAGATAATTTTGTAGATTGTTTATACAGGCGCTCATGCATTCAAGATTTTTTTTTTTATGTTTTTAAATGAACGCAAAACAAACATCACCCCGTTTTTTTTTTTTATCACATATGAATTGTGATATGAATTCCCATAAACCAGCACACAAAAGGAGTCTTTGTTACAGTTTCATGGAGCCTATTCATGGCATTTCATACAGAATTTAAAAACATTATATTGAACAAATAGTTATCTTTTATTTATCCATCTGGCCATCTGTTATGGTGTGTTTGTGTCTGTGTGTGTGTGCCAATAAAATTGGACTGTGACTCCCGCTCTGCTCGAAATGTGTTCACAAAACACCCAAACTCTTTGTACCGGAGGCTTCTGTGGAAACGGGGACACAGAATAATGAATAGAATCATAAAATGCTATTTGAAATATTGCTTTTTTGAGGCGTTGATGCAGGATTTGGGAACATATTGTCTGTCTCTGCAGCAGGTGTCCACTTAATTTTTCAGGCACAATAAACACGTCTAAGCAGAGCAGACACTTTGGCCACTTCACGCTTCACTTCCTGTCTGCAGCTGATTTACTTACTCCAGATAAGCTGTAGAGGACATTATGAGTCATTTCCCCAAAACAATTACCAGTTATGCCCAAGTGTTCTCTTTAATTCAAGGAACCGTTAATACAAAAATCTGTAATTTTCCACTTACTCCATTTTTTTTAATTCTAGTGAAATTCATACAACCACCAACACACAGTTGGTGGTTGTATGAATTTCACTTGGTGCCTGCAGATGCCCTTCCAAATTCAAGAGAACAGTCTTGTCAAAAAAGTAATTTCAGTAATGCTACAAAATGTAAATATTTCATGGACAAACAACTGCATCGTCAGCTCAAAAAAAGCCACATTAACTCTTATATATAGCCCACTGACAGTTCCCTGGTGTGTCACCCAGCAGCACGGTGCCAGTAGGCTGTGTTTGCTTACAGTGCTTGGTGCACCATCCAGAGTTTCCTATGTTAAAGGATCATGGCATGCTAGTGTTTCATCAAACAAACTGTTTTTGTTCACTGCAGAGTCGCTGATTCGCAGCTCGAGTGGCCAACTCGCTGTTTTTGTTGGAAGGAACATGAGTTCCTGGAGTTTACTGACATTGGGAGCTGGTTATTAGGTCATTAAATGGGCGTTATCAGTGGTCAATCACAGCATTCTAAGGTCTGTTATTTCTTCATATCAGACCGTTGCTATGTATAACAGACCGTTGCTATGGGCGCAGTTCTGATGTCGGAATCTTGCGGACCGTTTTTGCGCCAAAATATTGATTTCTTTAGTAAGTAGCTGTGTAATAAGCGGGATAATGTACAGCTAGCGGGTCATTGTTGTGAAATAAACCCAGTGCCAGGCCGCGCCCTGACGCGAAGCAGAGGAGTCCTACATCTTGCACCGGCTCGCTGTACATTATCCCTTACTTATAAGCCTCATAAATGTGGGTCAGTAGGGGCCTGCTACATCCAATAGTAGGTTTTATCATCAATTCACATAGGCGATCACCGAAAAAAAGAATTAAAGAAGACAACAACCAACTCTAGCAACCGTAGCAATTATGACATGAGTAAAAGCGAAAGTCGGGCACTGTAGTATAGACCAGGGCTTCTCAAAGGCCCACTTCTGAATGTTAAAACAATCCTGAGGATCACCTTCCCAAATAAATATGAAAAAAACACAAAAAAACATAATGTGACAAAAAAAGGAGAAAAAATAAACTGGGCGGTAAATATGTCTTATGTAACTGTCAGCTCTAATGACCAAAATAAATATTCTGCTTACCCTCACCCGTCACTGACTGCCAATCCATATTTAATGTATTCAGGGTCATATTTCCTCACCACACACTTTGGAGCTTGGAGCAGGATTGTCTCCCACATCACTTTTTCATTTAAAAAACAGATCCATTTTGTGTCACCACATGTTTGTTTCTACCTGATGATGTGTCAGGATTCACATAGTGATATTCAAACATAACCCTTCATTGAAATGATGCATTTTACTTTGACAGTTTTTTTTGTATTTATGTGAATTCTTAAGCATATGTGGATATACAAATAACTAGCTTTGTATATTACCAAAATAAATATTTTGTAATTGAATCTAACCATTTGGCAGAACCTCTGCCCACCAATGGGCCCCGACCCAGTGGTTGAGAATAGCTGGTATAGACAGTGTGAAATGGAGATGGGGGGTGGATGTAACACAAAACACAGTACTTTTACCAAGGAAGCTGGGTTTCGCATCCCATGTTAAGTTTCACTTTTCAAACATAGTTATTTTAAGCCAAAACACAATATTTTCTAGTAAACTTAATTACGTGGTTTTGTTACCAAAACCTAAAGAAGATGTTTTGTTTCTTTCCAAAAGGTAAAGTTTCATTTAGTTTTATGTGTTGCTTTTAAGTTTCGCTTTCACTTTTACAGCGTAGTAGGTGTAGCAGGCCCCTACTGACCCACATCTATGATGCTGATAACGATTGATAACGCACAATAAATAACAGTCAAATCGGGTGCATAGGCAGACAATGCGTGACACTACAATCTTGCTTCATGAGTAAACTGCATCATTTGCATTTCCAAAAAAGTGTTACTTTAACGCCATAAAGGGGCAAAGAAGTTGAGGGGAAAACTGTTATAAAAACTTCTCATCGTGTCCAAACACATTTTCACGGCTTCACGACAAATATCTTTCTCGTTCTTATAGATTTATGACTTTTTGCGTGCAGCTGTTTTCAAAAAGCACAGATACAGCAGTCACTGAGCAGAAATTGGTTGATTTCTCCCTCAATTACTGAGATTGGCAGCCAGAGAACAATGATAACAAATCATCTCCAGCTGCAATAATGAAGCGAGAAAGCAGACAGATCTATATTTAGCTAGCAAGAAATGATGCAGGTTTGCAATATCCGCTCCTAAACTAAAAATGTGTTTTATTCTTCTGGCATGTCATAACTTCAGCTCTATTCTCATAAAATTGACCAGATATGTCATTATAATGAATCTTTTTAGCTAGGCAGACGGAGATGCTCGCACCATTTTACAGCATCGTTGGCATTGTGTGCACTGATCCGAAAGCACTCATAAGGAAGACCCAGTTGTGAGGGCCCCTTTAACATTTTTTTTAGCTTATAAAATCAGGTTAATGTAGCCTAATGTTAAACTCTCTGAGGCCCACTACAGACCAGTTTTTGTCTTTTTTAGGGGGGTACACAGAGGTGCTTTAGGGGGAGATAGCAGGTCAACAGTAGATGTCACATAGAAGTGGTGTACATCATTACTTAATTTATTAATTCAAATAAATTGTGAAAGGGCTTAGAACATTATGCTGGAAGTATATGATGGCCATGATACCATTTGTTACACAGATTTGGTGCTAAATTTAACCATTTTTTACCACTCAAGAATTGATAAAAATGATAAAAAATTCCACATTAAAACACCAAGACCTTGAGGAGCGCCATAGCCATGCTGTCATTTGGTTCATTTCTGCAAGAATTGCATTTTTGAGCGATTGGATGGCGAGCAATTCTGTTCTGGAAACTACTCAGAAACACCCTTATTGTCAATATACCTAGGAAAGCCATCCATCCTCTAAATGCTATAGGTCTCTAGTTTGTGGGTGTAAAGTTTCATGAGGATGTGATTATCCAAGAGGTCACCACAGGTCATTTTATACGGTGAGGTCAAGTTTAAAAAAAATGGTCTCACTACAACGAAATGGCTCCTATGAGGAGTAACTTCATCACACATGAATACAATTGGGCTCATTGAATCCATAAGAGTCTCAGCTTTACAGTGATACCCGATTTGTGTAATTCCAAGACTGTTTAGGGACCCTAGTATGCAGAAATATTCAAATACACCATTCTAGTATAGGTGAAAATAAAACATTTACTGTATACTGCATTCAAAAAAACTGCATGTGATTATCATAAAGTGCACATGTCTGTTACCCATTTTCACTCACATATCTGTGGAGCGTTATCTAGCCTCCTTCGCAACAAGCTAGCATGACAGCCTCTGAAATACAGTAAAGTTGGTCGGGATCGCCCGTGATCCCATGGGTCTCAGAGGATTCAATAACGTTCATTTTTTATGTTTTACTTTCGTGCCACCAGAGTTTGTTCTTGATTCTGTAGTAACATGTAAAGTTGCTTTCAGGTGGAAGTCATGTCATTAAATATACCTGTTGTAATCATAGCTCAGTGATAGAATGCAGTACTCTGCGGACTGCGAAGCATCCTTTACGCATTTAGCACTGGCACTGAGAGCAGAGTGCTCCATTGGTCTTTTTTAAAGTTACCTATTTGTTTTCCTATTTGCCATACACTCCAGGAATGTGAATGAACAAATGCAACTCCCCACACTGATATATCAGGCATTACAAATCTCAGGAGGAAACACACCAGCTGATGGCACATTTATCCCTGTACACACAAGTTCCCGGTTGGATAGTCTACACCAGGCATGGCTGTGTGTGTGTCATTTTTCCTGATGGCGTGGCCATGGAAGGTCTGGTACTCCGAGTCTTTGGGGGCCACTTGCATGCTACAGCAGTGGTCATCCTCTGTCTTTATCATGAAAGCCTTATGTGGCTTATGCTTGTACCTCCCAAAAGCGTGTATTTGAATTAGGGCTGTCAATCAATTAATATAGTAAATCGATAATAGTAACATAATAGTCAATAATAGTTACATTTTTCATCTGTTCAAAATTTACCTTAAAGGCAGATTTGTCAAGTATTTAATACTCTTTTCAACATGGGATTGGACGAATATGCTTGCTTTATGCAAATGTATGTATATATTTATTATTGGAAATCAATTATCAACACAAAACAATGACTAAAGATATTGTCCAGAAACCCTCACAGGTACTGCATTTAGCATTAAAATATGCTCAAATCATAACATGGCAAACTCAAGCCTAATAGGCAACAACAGCTGTCAGTGTGTCAGTGTGCTGACTTGACTATGACTTGCCCCAAATACATGTGATTATCAAAAAGTGGGCATGTCTGTAAAGAGGAGACTCGTGGGTATCCATAGAACCCATATACATTCACATATCTTGATGTCAGAGGTCAAGGGACACCTTTGAAAATGTCATTTTTTTTCTCGCCAAAATTTAGCGCATGTTTGGAGTGTTATTTAGCCTCCTTCGCGACAATCTAGTATGACAAGACTGGCACTAATGGATTCCGTAGGATTGTTAATGTCATATGATGTTGTATCTTCACTCTAGCTTTAAAACTAAGCCCGCTACAACCTAAAAATTGCAAGTTGCGCTAATGCGTTCAAGAAATTAGTGCCGTTACATTTTTTTTGCATTTAACGCGTTATTATTGCGTTAACTTTGACAGCCCTAATTTTAATGTATTGAGTTGGTGGATAAAACAAAAAGGCTTGTTTCCCCGTTGGCGTGTATTATTTATTTTTTTCTCAAATTACATGACAAGTTTTTAACAGGATTCATGGTCATGAGGGTCATGAAACTAACTCATCAAGTAAACAAATAGCTTAAAATCAAGTAAGGAAAAGAACCATTTCTAATTTTGCAGCACTACTTGATGGCAGAGGAACACTAAAACAGGGAGAAAGGGACAAGTGGGATACAGGGGGATCAGAGATTTATTGCTTTCCAGTTGGCCAGCTAACTGCGGCAATGACATATAAACCGCTGCATCTGACTAACTCCATGTAGGAAGGCTGACTGCATTTACTCCCTGGCTCCAACTCTTCTCACCAATGACATGATAATTCCACATGCCTAAGGCCCTTCAGAGTGAGCACCCACTGATAGGGTCCCTTGTGATTGCTATCCACTATAGCTGTATGGGCTTGTGGGAGGGCAGTGGATTACAATGGACAGGCGGTGACACTCTTCAAGCTGAAGCATGTCATTAAACAGTAAATCACTCTGATTGAAAACCGCATCAGTTCCAAGCTTTCTGTTTACAAAAGGGGACCTTCTCAACAGGCGTGGATTGTGTTCTTGGCCGGAATAAATCAACAAGGAGTCATCCAGATTTTCCTTCGACGTAACGCATCCTGAGCTCAGCTTGCATGTGCAGTCTATTTATTTGTTTGTTTATTTAGATCCCCATCAGCTTTTGCATAGCAGCAGCTATTCTTCCTGGGGACTACATAGTTTACATGGTGACAATACAAAAACACACATTCACACTACTCATCATACACTAACATAACACATTGTAATACACGTCAACTGTAAATTAAACAATAATACAGGAATATATAATATAATATAGGAAAGATTAGACAGTAGTGATTGTGTTCTGGGCAGCTAAACGATAGCTTCTTGCTAATGTCATTCATTCATTCGCCCCAATGGGACTAGCGCTTTCCATTGCATTCACGTAATTAATTCAGTTTTGTCTTATACTGCAAATTTTTGCAACAAATAGAATAATAAAACACATTGGACTCAGTGCAAGGATTCTGTGCATCAGGTTTTTTATCGGATGACAGATTAAAAATGACGCATACAAACAATACAGACTTGCGTAGTCATTGATTTGATTCTGTGCAAGTTGCCTGAAATAATCCAAGTATAGTTAAAAGGAAATGTGAGTTTCTTTACAACCTTATTCTGCTAGTTTTGGCCATTATTTTGGGTTACAACACCGTGATATTTGTGAGATGTGGGGATGCAGCAACACAGGTAGATGCTGCTTTACAGCAGAGACCAATAAGGCAACACAGGCTGTCAGATGAATCGCTTGTGTGCCTGCTCCGAGCACTCCGCTTGTAAAGCTCTGACGACCAGAGATGCCACATGGCCACATCTCAGCGATGAAGCAAAACTGTAACAAAACTGAAAGTAATGAAGGACACAAATAACAAAAATAAGGCCAAGAGTTGGAAAACAGATGGATTTTACTTTAAAATAAAGCTGGGATTTATTTAGGTATTTACAAATAGTACATAAAAGTACCAAAGTGTGTACACATTGTCTTTTTATTAAAAAAAGCACGACTTTATGGGCCAAAGAAAAAGTTAAAACCAATGACCTTCCATCAGATTGTTGATTGATTGATCAATTGTCATTCATGAGGAAACACATTTAAACATTCAGTATTAATGTGCTTTAATGCTGCACAAAAATCAAGGCCATGACTGTTTCTCAGTTGGTTTTGAACTGCAGCAAATCCACAAGAACCTCCTGCTTTGTACCACTCAGAAACCTGCTATTACTGCTTCTAACACTCTTTAACCATTTAACCAAACCCAGCGATTGGACCATAAATCAAACATTTCAGAAGTGACTTTTTTGCTCCCATTATCCTTATTAACTTTTATTCATCTTCTGAGAAATAAAAGGATGAGGCAGTAAAGGTACTTCTATGAAATCTGTCTGGCTTTTCAAGAGCTTTAATAGCCACTAAGTTCCTCACTTAGTGAACATTTTTTATTAAGAATAATGTGAATAAGATATATAATGTGTTTCATTTACATAATCTATACTCCTGTTTGCTTTAGGCTCTAGACTCCTAGAATTTTTCATAGGGGACCGACAGAACATCGACTAAATGCAAAGATTAAGCAGAAGTCATTGCTGCCAAAACATGTAAAGCATTAATATGTTGGCCATGTTTTATCCATAGAGCCTCCTGTCCCATTAATAGCACATCACTCGCTCACGTGCCTTAAGCTCCTGCCTTCAAGTCAGTCTCCTGGCTGTAGCAGTGCAGTTGTTAGCTGAATTTATTGATTACCACATGTCCATGTTGCTGGACTTTCATACAGTGTTGGACAAACTTTTATATTAGGCATATTACATGTGTTTAATTACAGATGTTTTATACAATAATGCCAAAATTCTTAGTTTCACTAAAAGACCACCCGATTTGACTGTTATCAGGCCATTAAATAGGTGTCATCAGTCGATATAAGCACCATAGATGTGGGTCAATAGGGGCCTACTACATTGTAAAAGCAAAAGTGAAACTTAAAAGCAACACTTTCAACATGTAAAACTGAATGAAATGTCACATTTTGTACACAAAAAAGAAACTTCTTTAGGTTTAGGCAACAAAACTACAACTTCTCTTGGTTTAGTCCCCCCCTCCCAAAAAAAAAGACAATTAAGTTTAGGGAAAAACACAAAGACAACTACACATTTTTGGTTTCACACAGGATGAAACTCTGGTCTCCTGGGTGAAAACCCTGTGTTTTGTGTCCCATTCATCTTCCCCAACCTCCACCCCATGGACTTTCACACCATCTCATAATTACTAAGGTTGCTAAAGGTCACTGTCGTGTTCTTTTATACCTTCTTTCGTTGATCTACCATGTGAATAGATGATAAAACAAACAAGTGGGTGTAGTAGGCCCACATCTATGGGGCTCATAGCGACTGATAATGCCTATTTAATAGCCTGAGAACAGTCTAATCGTCTGAAAAGACATATTTGCAGTGATGCAGCAAAAATGAAAACATGAGGTACAATATCCATCCTATGACCTTGCTATCATACATCATATATTTCACATATTACTTTACTTTTCTGGAAGTGATAATGAATAAACAGGACATGAAAACTCAATTTTTCAGTCCTTTGTGTACATACATTTGGGTATCTGGAGTGCCAACCAACCCACAAACTGTGAAATAAGACAACCCTGTCAGTTTTTTTGTGGGCTGCCTAGATAAAAAAAAAAACATGTGATTCAACAAGCCATTCAGATCTGGCTGCCTTTCCTATGTCACATGCAGGCTCATTAGAATATGGCCCAATCCCAATGTCTCCCCCAAGGCCTTAAGTCCTGAACCCTCAGGGGCCTGTTTGACGTCACCTGGTTGAGTGTGAGAGGCTGTGAGGGCTTGAAATGGCATAAATATGAATGGAACAGCATGGTGACATATCTTGTTACCTTGACCACGCCAATTATTGTTTTTTTTATTTTATGTTTTTACTGCCTAATTTGAACGTGTTCAAGGCTCTTGCCTTACCACAGGTAACTATCAAAAAATCAATTTACTTGTTTTTGTCAAACTTCATTAAGCAAAATTAAAAGAAATAGCTGATGAATAAACTAGGTGTGTAATACAGTCTAATGTTTGCATTCCTCTGAGTCCATGTGTTCTTTATGTACCATCTCAAATCCTTAATGTTAAAGTTTAATTTTAAATTTAAATATGCCTGGCTGAACTCTCGTGTGCCGTCCTCTTTGTGTACATTTTTATTTTTTTTTACGGCTTCCTCTGGTAACAGTGGTAACCCTGTGTTTTACATCACAATGATATGAATTGTGGGTAACATCCTCAGGCAAAGTCTGCAGAAATGCGGACTTGCGGAAAGTGTTCATAAAGGGCTCAAATTGTCTGAGAGAGAGCCCACAAGGACTTGACGATTTGACAGTGGGACAGCCCTATACCCTCACAGACTCTATAGGAACGCACTTCAAAGTCTGTGAGTCTGTGAGTGTGGACATTAGGATTGGGCCTATATTGCCCACAGCTTGAAAACTACCTTTGCAAAGGTGCACCATATTTTTCTAACAAGCAAATCAGAGCAGACTGGGCTTTTTAAGGTGGTAGGTCTTAAAGAGACAGGAGCTAAAACAGAGCGTTTCAGACAGAGGGTGAATACAGGTATATTCAGACAGACACTATGAGAAAAACAATGTGTTTTTTGAACATTAAAGCATGTAAATATGTTCTAGGAGAAACCCCAAATACAAGTATGAACCTGAAAATGAGCATGCTGTGTCCCCTTTAAATGTGTTTTAGACACTACAGATCAGCTGTTCGCGTACACTGCTTAGAGGCACAGATGAGGAAGAGAGCTGAGAAACTCAGCCATCCATTTTTTCACATACATTTGGTTGCACTGACATCTAAGCTAAGGTAGGCCATAGCCATAAATCACAGAGCACAATAACAGGCACATTTTGGGCCGGTCCATCATTGGCTGTGTTTTGTTTTCTCATTGCATCTTGGCAAATTGCTGTTATTAATGGGAGAAAGCATAGTTTGCAGCCCTCATTAGATGTTGTTCCAACAGCGCCTCTGATGGATTAAGACAAGCCAGAGGCCTTGTCTGCCTCTACAACCAGCTAATATGAGCCAATTAAATGCCGTGCACTCTCTGGCCACTCTGCACTTGCTTATGTGCTCGTACAACGATGTAGAAGCATTCTGCTTCATGGCCAAATTTGAGTTTCGAGACAAGTATATTTATTTCAAAGATTTTCTGCAGAACCGCATGCTTACCCTCACATTCCATGATAATAAATTATGTCCCTTTTAAAAGCAGTTGGGTTCTCCGAGGAGGCTGAACATTTTCCTTTGATCAAGGAAGTTTTAAATCTTCATCCACATTTTTTTTAATCTCTCCCCTCAGTAATTGGAGCTATTTGTGACACAAGCTGTTGGTTCTACCCGCGATTCGAGAGTCACCGCTGTGCTCGGGAGTGTTAGATTTCAAGGCAGAGCGTCTGATTCATGCAGAAGAAGCTTATGGGTAGGTGGCTGTGAGCGCTGTATAAATATACCTGAGGCGTCCTGCGAATGCAGGGCTCATAACACAGGCAGGATCGATACTGTGCAGCGCTAGCATGAAAACAGAATGTAAGTCTCTCTGTCTGTGGAATTTAAGCTCAGCTAAACCGAAGGCGTTCGAGGTGTCAGACAACTTGTTAGAGCTCATTGGATATATCTAGCGTGACTCAAGTTATATTTCCTTATACTATGGTCTGGGTGAATACTCAATTCTGATTGGCTGCTGGTTGTCCATTAATTCCTGATAATGGACATCTTCAAAGTAGTTCCAGTAAAACTGTCTGCGCTGGCTAAAAAAAATATATATCTTATTTACAACACTGAGCGTAACGTTAGTCCTTCAGTGCCTCATCCTCTGAACACCACAGGGTGGGAACGGTAACATACAAGCTGCAAGAAGTAAGTTACACTGCTGATATTGATTTGGGAGCAATGACACGGCTGGATAGCTAGTCTTGTTGTTAAACATACTGTCGATACGTTTACTGTTGTTCAACCGTACGCAATGTTATTGATTTGAATCTTGCGAGCATAACGTTAGCTTTCGAGCTTGTAGCTTAGCCGGAGTGTTCTATGAGCTGAGCAGACTAGAAGTATCTCCTGTTGCCAAGTCCTAGTTCGTACAATTAACATGAAGCAGTCCAACAATGGATACCTTGGCGGGCATTATCCCCAACTTGAAAGGCTCAAAATGTCATCAATTAAAACAATGGACATATTTGTGAATTCAAACAAATTACGGAAGAAATACTTTTGCACTAAGTCTTAAAACACATTTTCAAATAACTAAAAACACTGCTTTGTGAACTGGTCTTTTCAACGATTCAAAGGAGAATCGCTTCCCTCCCTGACTATTATAATATTTTGTATAACACAGTGTAGTAAAATAAAAGCTGTAAAATGATGTTTGCAGCTTTCATACAGTCAGTACAACATAGTAAATTAAAGCTGTCTGACGAACTTAACGCTGTTAGTTGATGGTTTTGTTTTAGTAGAGCTTGCAGCATGAAGGGAAATACATGTCTTTTTTTATTGCAATCAAAATTTAAATATGTTGTAGTCGGATAGATTGTGATAAACAACGGAATAATTGAATGCTTTATATTTAATTAAGAAAGCTTCTCTGTTGGTTGAAGAAACTAATAACCTGCCGTATTGTTTGTGAGAGCCTGCACAGATTAAACGTTGATTTTTTTCTTGGAATTTGAGTTGACAAGGGCTGATTGGAGACTTGTGTGTCCACTCAGAGCTGATACGGCTCTGGGGCAGCTGTCTAAATTATCACAAGTGTTGAATTATCTCTGATGGGTGCTGACTTACATAAACACTTGCACAGTGTTGATTTTTACGCTCAGAGTTGAATTAACACTGGCGTTTTTGCTGTGCGAATGTGGCCCACATTAGCCCGCGTTGTAACAAGGGCATCAGGCATAACAAGAGATATTGCTTCGTTGGAACGCTTTCAACAGAGAATTGGCAAATAAAATGTGTCTAATTTATGAAGTCATTTGGATGGCATTGGATGGATATTGAATTGCGTGGGAATTATGCCCTCATGTCTTGGTATGTGCAGCCTTGCAACTGCTCCAGTTTCTCGCAGGGATTATTTGAAATGTGAACTTCCCTGGCACGAGTGCATAACCCATGTAATTTGCTCTTTTAAAAATTCCTCATCCCTCCCCACACGCTCCGGAGCATTTTTCTGTCATTGGCTATGCTATATTTTCCTCTGTGCCACATAGTCAATGAATTGTTCACAATTAATCCTTGCAACCACACAACAAGACCACCATGCAATTACTTGCTATACTATGTTTAATTTTTTTTTTTTGTGTAAGTGTAAGGATAGACAGTATATGCACATATTGGATATATACTTTGGAAGGAATATTTTACAACCACTGAACATGTCCTTAACTAAAGGCAAGGTACACATTTGTCCCCTGGTGAGTAACACTGTATTCCACAGAGGCAGTTGATATTTTTTTAAACTTGTAATATGCATTTCCGCCACCTCTCTGGAAAACTCACACAGAGACATTTACAAGGCCAGGCTGCTACTCTTGTGGGTTTCGTAGTAAGTGGTTAGGATTTGCTCTAAGAGCATCAGCTCTGTGTTAATGACATGCAGTCTCCGCAAAGGTTTATTCATTCAATTTGACTCTGGAGAGAAGATCTCTTCAGCCCGCTGATTAAATTAAGATTCTTTAATAAGCATATCTAGGTGCGCTGACACAAGAGACATTCTGAACTGTGTCTACGTACCGATGCAGATACCCCAAACTATCAGTTTTAAAGGCAAGTGACACAGATACACTGCAGTGTAACGTGTTGTTCTCTCATGTACGTTGCAGTCTGGTGGTGATTATTCCCCTCTGATCTGCTTGTAATTTGCTGTGCCACACAAATCAACAGCTGTATTGTGTAGTCATCTTGTGAAATGGGAAGCTCATTATGTGGAGATTTTCATTTACTGTACAGTCAGTCTGCTATATATATTTTTTTCAGATTAACTTTTTGTTGACTTTGTCGCATAAAACTCATACATGAGGAACCATAGACAAGGATTCTTGTACATACAAACAGTATTAAACACAAACTATATCCATGTCACCATTGCCTTGTAATAAATAAATAAATAAATAAATATAAAAATAAAAGTACAAATTAAAAATAAAAAGTAGGGCTGTGAATCAATTAAAATAGTTAATACGACTTATTACGTTTAATCACAAATTAATCACACTTTTTTTTTTTCAAACTGTACCTTAAAGGGAGATTTTTTCAAGTATTTAATCCTCAACGTGGGAGTGGACAAATGTGCTTGCTTAATGCAAATGTATATCTATAACTATTATTGGAAATCAGTTAACGAGGTACTGCATTTAGCATACAAAATATGCTCAAATCACAACATGGCAAACTGCAGCCAAACAGGAAACAACAGCTGTCAGTGTGTCAGTGTGCTGACTTGACTATGACTTGCCCCCAAACTGCATGTGATTATCATAAAGTGGGCATGTCTGTAAAGGGGAGACTCTATGGAACCCATTTTCATTCACATATCTTGAGGTCAGAGGTCAAAGGACCCCTTTGAAAATGGACATGCTAGTTTTTCCTCGCCAAAATTTAACGCAAGTTTGGAATATTATTTAACCTCCTTCCCGACAAGCTAGCATGATATGGTTGGTGCCAATGGTTTCCTTAGGCTTTCTAGTTTCATATGATGCCAGTATCTTCACTCCAGCTATTGCCCGCAACAACCTAAAAATCGCAAGTTGCATTAATGCATTAAAGATATTAGTGGTGTAAAAACAAATTTACGTTAACATGTTATTATCGCGTAAAAAGATATATAAGAATGAAATAAAATGTAATTGGAAAATGTATTAAAATTGAATTGTAAGTGTAGGTCTTCTTACATGCTATATATAAATGATACATTATATCTGTGCAAGAAAATGTGGATTCAAAAGAGAACCAATGAGGATATTCCAAGCCTCTACAGTGGATTCCTACAGTTTATGTATTAAAACTAAATATCTTTCTATGAGAGCAATCCCTAAAATGAGTCAAGCATTCTTCTATCGATGGAGAACCATGATGGAGTGTATTTTGATTTTCTTAGCGACAGTTAAACCTAACCTAAACATATGATTTTCCTAAGGGGCGTACCTGGTATCATCACTAAAGGTGGAGTCATTGTTGAGTTATAATAAGGAAGCTATGCTTAGGAAGTTTAGGAAGCTATATGTTTTTTAATTATTCAGTAAGGTTTTGTTCTCTTAGACACTGCCTTAAATATTATGTAAACCCAGGTAATTCTGTAAATCCATGCTGTTCACCTGATGCAACATTTTAGATTTATATTCCTATCTGTGTTGACATATAGATTCTTATGTATAAGGTCTTGCAAAGGACAAGAAGTCTCTATACAGTACAATGTTCTCACTGTAACCTAACAAGGAAAAAAACATGCTCACTTCAGCAGTATTGCAGAGCGGCAACTGAATAATCCTGTTTCAGTGGGATGTCAGATATTTTCTAATGGAGGCAAAAGGCCAAATACGCATGGATGAATTAATGAGTATGTTAGTGAGTTACTAATACTAAAAGGCTCTTTTTATGAAAGAACATTGGAGACAATAATAGCACTTACACTTTGTAATTTTCTTTGAGCACACATACATGTTTTTCTCACTGTACCTATTATGCATGTTTGTGAACGGTGGTGGGATGTATAAGTACATCTACAACAGTGAAATCCTGCTTTTATATTAATGCATGATTAATCATAATCAAATGATATCATAATGTATGTACTATAACAGTCACATGGGCCATTTTTCTGCAGTGCGCTTTTCCTGTTAATACTTTAAGTACTTTCCTGATTGCTTTTACTTAAGTAACATATTCAATGCAGGACTTTTACTTGTAACAACATATTTTTTACAGTATGGTATTTGTACGTTTACTTCAGTAAAGGATTTGAATACTTGCTCCACCGCTTTATTGCCACATTATTGCATACATATGAGAGGAAAAACTCATCAGGGGGTGTATTACTGAAACTCCATGAACCCATTTTATGGCTTATATGTAGTGCATGTGACTTTCTTTCATTGTATTACCTATGAATTGCATGTGGCTGGCTGCTGTGAAAATGAAGGTCTTTTAAAATAAAATTGTCAGTATGCATTGTGACATGCGTAGAGGGGATTGTCGAGGCAGTCGGTTCATTTTTTTTAATGATTTGAAAAATGTTCACCAGTTCAGTGACTAAGGAGCTGGGCGATGTGGCCAAAATATAATTTAACAGTATATTTAGTATTATTGGTAGTATGACTGTATTTGATGGTACCGTGTTTTGTTTTGTTAATGCTAATTTCAAGTGAAATACATCATCTAAACATGCTCTAGTAGAAACACAAAATAAAAGTATAAACCTGAAAATGAGCAGGACATATCCCCTTTAAATAATATTTTAAAGAAATGTTTGGTGAAATAAGCATAAACAAACTGGAGCTGAAGGTGTCAGTGCTTTGTATTTAGAAATTTCCAATAACGTGCAAAGGGTTACAGAGCTAGAAAGACGCTTATTACGTAACACTGCATGTTGCGAGTGAATTTTTTTTTTGAGAATTATTTTTTTTCACTTAAACTTGACTGTTTGAGCCATAAATCGCACCTTTCCGATATATCTATTAGCCAAGGGGCTGGGTTGTTTATTCTCTTTGACTGAAATACACTTTATTTTATTATAATCATAAAAAAAACCAGAAAGAGGCATTTTAGATATTATTTGCCCTAAAGTATTGCAAACGAGGGTAAACCTCTCTTTAGCTCTAGTCGTCCTTTCTTTCTTTGCAGTGATCACTTGCAGAGTTCTGTGAGACACTGATGCACTCATAGTGGTTTATGTTCTTTTACCAACATAATTATTGGTCACGAGGTCCCATTTTACCCTGTTTTATATTTGTACTGTGATATCCATCTGTTTTACAAGATCCAATCCCCTCATTAAATACAGAATGTGTCGAAACAGCTATTATGTTGGGCAGAGGGCTGCTGTCTGTCAGTGGAAGTCAGCCCACGCACCATCGCTGGCTCACTCTGCTCGCCAGAGTGCTATAGCATATAAAGAGATGCCCTTTTCACTTATATGTAAACTAGATATATTTTAGATAAATATAATAGATGCATTTTTGGACACTGCATTGAACTCCCCCAGATGTTAGTTTATGCATTACCATCACTTGAATGTATCCTCCATACCGTCTTCATGTAATCGCCCCCTTCTTGTTTGTGGATGCATTTATTTTCTCCCAGGTTTTCTCATTATCATCAGGTTATTCCCTTTGTGTCTCCCCATTTTTTATTCGGGAGATCAGATCTCATGCTGATATGCGGTGTTATTATCAACTTGTGTATGTATGTGATTGTGATAGTGGAACTGCAGGACTGTGTGAAGCATTGTGTATATTGTGCAGAGGGCTGATGATCAGGCACAATATAGAAATGTTGACTCAAGATGATTTGATACCCTTTTTCCACCAAAATTAGAGCGTCTATGCAGGATTTAAGAACCCCCGCTAAAAATAGGTGATAAACTCCTTTCCCATTGCTTTTCCGTTTTTTTTTTTTTCTCGTGTGTCACATTTGAAGTCACAAACGCACCAGAAAACAGGATTAGTTAAGAGTAGGAAGCAGGATGGAGGCCAGTGAAAATGTTACAGTTGTTATGTCTTTTTTCTATCTGTTACCAAAGATGATGTATATGAAAGATCATTACGACCTCCGCCAATGGTTTGAAATGGTATGCACTACCTGTCTCCTGGTGGGCGTGGGCATGGTCATTGCGTACAGCCTCTCTCACCCATCCCCCCACCTCGTTTGGAAGAATTGTGAACGTTTTGTGGATGGATGAAAGCAGATTGCGTTATATTTGCATAATGTATTTATATTTTATTTTGCTAACATTATAGATATTTACACAACAGACCTATTTAGCATTACAAAAATCAGTTAGCTATGGGGGTTAGCGAACTTAGTCACAGGAGGTTGTGGGAGTGTGTTGCTGAGACAGAGAAAACGTTTCAAACTAAGTTTATGTGTCCTGATCTGTCCGTCTAAAAAACGCCATTTTAGTTTAAGAACATTCAGAAGATATGTGGCTTGTGATAAATGGGTACAATATTTACTTTGGTGATTATGGGGCGAAATAATCGGTCATAATCTGTCGTAATCTCACGTTCATTTCTCCCATTGGAGGTAATAGACTCAGGACATGCCAGAGAAATGGTTACAGCTTTAGAGGAGGGACCCCATTCATTCCTATGAAAGTTGCTTATTAGTGCATGAAACTGGTAAAAACATTATCCGGATCTTCCGCATCCATTGGGCCCATAGAGCAAGCACACTAGCGTTTCCTTTAACCCCGCCTCCCAACTGTTCGGTAACGGCTCGGTCACATGAACAGCGGTTCATTATTCCTATAGGTAAATAAATCTGGATTCGGCTATTATTGAATTTTACAACTTTTAGAGCCTAATGATTTAAATAAGGGCTATTCAAGTGTTAGTACTTGGAAGTTGATTCATCTCTACAGAAATTGGCTTCAAAGCCCGGGGCTCTTCCTCGGGGCTTGGTCCAGCCGGGTGTCATGTTTCCATCACTGCCAATCGGAGCTGGAGCCGATAAATACCTGTGATTACTGCAGAGTCATTTGTCTCGGGAATGAATACTGATTGTAACCTTTCTCACTAAAGACAAAAGTCAGATGTTAGTGGCTGTTTTGTGTGGGTTTTTTGTCCAGTAGGAGAGGGGCTTGTAGTTTTTCTCTTTGAACTTTAAATCTGTTTTCAGCACTAAATAGTTTTCTCATGCATTTAATATTATTATTTGTCCTTTACTTTATTTGTGTTGTTTTTATTGGCGAGTGTATGTCTGTAATTTGTTAACATGTATTGCTGCTGTCTGTTACCACAAAAGCCTCCATTAGTTTTTAATGTAATTCACCTTTTTGTTTAGCTCCAGGCACTAATTAGATGATTTTCTGATGTCTAAGTATAAGAAAAAAATATGTTATTATATACAGATTTTGACTGAGCTGCCCCCTGTCAAAATCAATGACAGCATCACCCTTTAAAACACATTTCCATCACATACCTAACACTTCTATTTTGTCGTTTTTGACATTTCTCATTATGTTCTTTATAATGACTGACGACCAATGACAAATTCTTCACTTGCACTCCTAAGAATCGTGATGCCATTCAAAACCTTGCTTCACTCAGAGGTTTATTGACTGAGCATGTTTATTCAAGGCCAAACGACTTCAGATAAATAACTGGCAAAAAGCTTTGACAGACTTTGTATTGCAAAACATCCAGGAATACTTATATGGAAGCAATGGCGTTTTACATACAATCATGCAGATTTCACACATTTTTCTGTTTCGAAGGAAGGTAGATTTAGATTTTGACAGAAAACGTTATATAACACTGTTTATTGTTAATGAATAACTGCTATAAGAGCTACATAGTGGATGTCACACAGCTCACAGTGGTCTTAGATTAGAGAAAGGGTCGCACTGTATCTCAGGTTTGTTTGTTTGATCCTCTAAACCAGATGAAGAAATTGCGAAAAGTGAGTGCTCTTACCCCCTTAAGTAACTACAGCTGAAGTGCTATTTACCGAGATACTTAACCCCCTTGTGGGAGAGTGCTTGTTGTGTAATTGCATCAAAGATGAATCATGGCATTATTCCAAAAGAAAGTGCGGACAGTCAACCTAGTGCTTTTTAAATGATTCATATACTGTAAATTCATGACTGCTTTATTGCTGTTGTTCAACCTTTACCTTAGCAAGAAAGAAAAAAAAAACATGCATGTTGTTCAGGCAAAGTGTTTTTATACTTTATGACTTTAATAAAACTCTTTTCCACTCTTCTTTTCCAGGATATTTGACAGTTACCATAGAGCCCCTGCCTCCTGTTGTTGTGGGAGAGACTGTTACTCTCAAGTGTAACTTCAAAACTGACGGAAGGCTTCGAGAGATTGTTTGGTACAGGGTGAGTAAACCTGTCTACGCTTTCAATGCCATTAAGCACTTGTCTCTACAGAGCCTCCATTTCTTTCATTTTAGCCGTTCGGCATCTGAGGAGGTCATATCGCAGGTTTACGGCTGCGTTAGGAGAACAACCGTGCACTGTCAAACTGCGATTGTTAGGAAACAAGCTGTTTTTTGGACCAGCTGTATGGGAGGCATCACTGGTTGTTGCTTGGGAATTTGATTTCTCAATCTGCTGGTCATCACCATCATTTCTTAATAGTTCACAGCTGGCGACTCAACAGTTATTAAAATCCCAGTTGGTGTACTACACTGCTTAAGTGCTGCCAATGATTAGATTGCTGTTGGAGGAGAAAAAACAACAACAAAACCCTTTTTATGTCCAAGATACAGCTTATTTTATCCATAAAATGTGCATGCTTTAAAGTTTTGTAAGTAAAGATTGTTTAAACAAATCTGCAAAATATTACAGTTCACAGAGGATACATTTGTTTCACTTCAAGAGAGTCACTGATAAGCACTTGAATTGGAAAGCAGCAGCAGCTCCGGCTGTCACACCCTCGTCTGACCATTTGTTTTTGCCAAAATCTCTCCAATAATTCTTGAGTGCTGTACAGATTTGCTTTGTGAAAGAGTAGACTCTTCTCCAAGTTGTTTGTGAAGGTGCTGGGTGATGATTGCATTTGTATAATTTTGGTACAGACAAACTGCAGAGCCTGAAATGTTGTCAACCAAGCCTATATAGGTATTCCATACAACACACTCTTGCTCTGTCTTCTGTCGTTCATGGTACTTATGATACAATCAAAGACTGATGGGTTTCCAAGACAAACAAGTGAACAGCACACAGACATATATAATTCAAGGGATGACAATATACTAGAATGTGTAATAATGATTCCCTCAACAATAGATGTGGCTCAGATGAGCTCTCCGCCTATACTTTACATATGAAGAAGTACAGTTTGCTTAGCATACCGAGTACTATAGAGCCTGGCTAGGGAAGAAACTTTCCAAAGTCTGAAAAATAACCCTGATGATGCTACCAGGCCAAAGGTGCTATTGCGTTGCATTGTGGGAACTGCATACAGCATATTTGGAATTGACCCATGCTGGACCAAAAGTCAGGATGTCTTGGCCAATGCTGTATAAATTTTAAAAACTTTTTTGTAAATGTCTCTTTCTGCATCTCAACATTCAGAAGTGCAAAACTAAATCCAGCTTGATCGCACAGAAAGGTGTATGAATGACAGAATAATGTGCATTTTGACACCATGTAGTCCGTACGCTCAGAGCTAGTGACGAGTTCACTACAAAACAAAACGCCTTTTCAACAAAATATGAAAATGATGTAGGCAATGTTTGAGCTCCTCATCATCTTGGGTAACTGTCCAATCAGGTAGCCTTCCCAATGGCCTTTCGCCAGTATGCAATCCTTACTGGTGAATTATTTAAACAGTATTTGGTAATTGTGAATGTACATTCACCTTGGTTTCACCCACCACCCTGTGCTGGAGCACCGTTCATTAATGAGCGGGGCAGCAGTTTATTGCTTAGGCAGGAACTCTGTCTTTAGAGTAGCTTCTGCTTTCTCACTTTTATCCTTGTGAAATAAAACAGTGTCTCTGGTCTCATCTTAGCAAATGCTGACCTTTCAAGGTAGGACAAAAAGAGATTTATGGCACTTTACACGTTCACCTTAGTATCATAGATCACTTTCATTGCTGTGACAATTCATTTAATCAGGCAGGGATTGGAGAGTGTTGTTTTGCTTATATTCTGTCAGATTTCTGCGGTGTCTATTGATAGCTGTGGTTTAAATAACCGCTGTGAGAATAGAGCTGCCCATATTAAGTGTTCTCACGAGGAAAGCAAGGAGGTTGTAACAGAAACTGGCCCCATCTCTCCAGTGGCCATGGCTCAGCACAACCGTTGATAAATTATAAATCAATTACCCACACTTGGCTGCCAAAGTTTCTTTAATCTCTGCCTTTTATTTGACTAAATAATGTTGACTTCTCATTTTACCTCCTGTTCAAATGGAACTGGGGTTGATACCCACCTGGGGAATACTCGTATCTAATCGAAGCCTTGGCCAATCAGACGGGGGGCTGTATGAACTGAATATTTCAGCAAGCAAGTGCTCATTTGCGCTGCTAGATCCTGACGTATTCTGTTTGAGGATTTTTGAATGCATAACACATTCAGACTGCAGTCAGAATTAGCACGTAGGAGGTACTTAAGATAAACCTGATTATTTTAGAGAACCTTTCAAAGCCACACTAACTACACATACTCTCCACAACATTATATTCAAAACCAGAGAGATAAAAGTAATGGACTTGATATGAGTTACATCATGGTTTCTTTTGTGTTTTCTTTTATGGATAAGTTATTTTTTTAGGGACCGTACAAATATTATCCCTGCGAGTGGAGTTACTTGACCTTTCCATTTAATTTGTAATACATTTTTGACTTAACCTAATACTAAATACACTGCAGTGGGGCAAAGGTTTTTTAACAAGTAGAGCTACTGCCAATTGTTATTCAGCTTACAGTAGCCATTAGCTGCACACTTTTTCATAAAATTCTTAATCACTTCTTGATGAAAATAACCCTTGTGTTTTGTTGACATTGGCTTTACTCCCTCATTGTTTGGATCTCACGGACCCCACTGCTGTATGTGAATTAATAATCTAACTAGAGAACAAAGAATCTCTGTCTGTCTCTGTCTGTCCCAGGGTATGTCCTTTGGACATCTGAAGAACTGTTCATCCCATCTACTTCACAGTTGGTATGTGTGTTGCTGGGGACCCACGGGAGTGCAGTGTCAAAGTTGGTGCAATTTGGACGTTCAATATAAATAAACTTAGCTTCCAAGCAATCCATCCGCTTTGAACGGGCACACATCCCGAATGGGCACGCACTTGGAATGACCATGGCCCGAACAGTCAATTCACTAGTCTCACTATAAAGCAAGGATTCTGTCTGTTTGTATGTGGATATGTCTTTTGCATACCTCGACAACTGTTCATGCGATCTACTTCAGACTTGGTGGGTGTATTGTATTACGACCCAAGGAAGTTTAGTATGGACTGAGTCAAGCCTGTCGTCCACAGCGGGCCTTTACAGGCCGCTGCTCAATGACTGCTGCTGGATGCTTGATATATAACATTACAACCAAACTCCTCTTCACTTCCCTGAAGTCAACGAGCGATGAGCGATTCTCAAGAATGCCAAGCAGTACTTCCAGGGGCTAAGGAGTCAGCCAGCTCTGAAAAGGCACACATTCCAACCGACAACGTGCTCTAAACGTACCAGCTGCCAAGCAATCAGCCTGTTCTGAACGGGTTCACGCTTTGAATGGGCGCTGCACTAGTAATAACAATTGTGTAAAACCCAATATGTAGAAAAAAGTTCAAGTGGCAATCCTTCCCATTACCGCAAACTGAGTTTGCACATTTGATGAAGGTAACCAAATGCGGAAATGTCAGTGAAGCATTGATATTATACTAAATAAGAACATATTTCATGTTCGTTTTTTAAGTTGTATGCGCTGAGCATTAACACATATGTAAATTATTAATTTGCCAAAAATCATTCACAGACAACGAAATGTGCAGTATGTTATCCTAGTACCAGTCAGATCCCAGAGAGCTGTTTACTCTGGACACTTATCACAGATATAGACAGACCATATGAAAATCCATTGTATTTAACCATGTTTTGATGCGTCATTAAACCCACGCAGTAGAGTATACACGAAAAAAGCAAATCAATGTAACACTAAATGTAGCTCCAACCAACTAAAAAAGCTAAATAAAACATTGTCTACTGCATTTCTTGTTATGTCGTTACCCTCTGATAATAATCATACGGATAGGACCTGTCAGTTAAGTTTACACAAGATTAGCAGACAGACGGAGACGGGGTCCTCGATAATGGATGTCGTATAGCCCCGCAGCTAATGCTTCAAGAGCAAATAAATGAGAGCCTCTCTAGTGTGTATGGTTTCACACCGCAGGCCACATGAACGTTTTTAGTGAGTTGTGAATACTGACAGGCTGCGGATTAAGCACTATGGGTATGTAATACCATCAAGCTGCCTATTATGCTTTAATAGCATACCAAATAGCAATGATGGATGATTTCATAGGGTGGTGCTAATAACGCTGCCTGTTTGGGAGAAGAATGTCTGCGCGGCGGTGCTCACGGGCTGCTCCTC